>JBBPBX010001370.1:18229-58730 GCA_038048925.1 Garcialebias charrua
CTTATGTGCCCGGCGCCCGCCCCAGTATTACCATCTCATATGCCATAAGATGAGCAATGTTGGCATTGTGCTACTGCCATTGGTATTGCATCTACTCTAGGTTGTGTCATGACCTTATCACAGTCATGGTTATAGCCTAAACCCAAGGCCAACATGGCCAGACCAAACCTCAGCAGTGTATGCTAGCCTGATGTCTCAGGGGTCGATATAAACGGTTTCTGTTTGTCTAAGACAACCTGTTTTGTCTCGGACAACTAGATCTTGCCTTGATGTTGTCAAGTGGGAACACTGAACATCAAGGTGTTGTGGCTGTTTGGATGAGCAAAACTTGATCATATTTAGACTTGTGCTGAGAGGCAACTACTGTGACAAATGTAATGTCATAAATGATTAAATATGACAAATAAATAGTATTAAAGGACTACATGAGCTGAAATTTTGTAAATATAATCCCTTTGAATGTAATAGTCGTTTTAGGGGAGAAATCTGGCAATCTGGCAAAAATGAATAAATAAATTACCGTATACTCTGCAAAGGACATGCTGTGCTATAATTTGTATTTAATAGATTTGACAACCCCTCAATGGAAAATACTGAAATGACGTAAAAGTAAACTACAAAAAAGTTGTTAAAACCGTCTCTTCCTTCAGAATGATGTTGGTCTTGATGGTGCTTCATTAGCGTACACTACTGTGTACATTTTCTAAGGTCATGTACACTGTGTACTATTCTGTATGGAAATCTTTGAGAAGTGACCTGTATGAAGGAAAAAGCTCTCAAATATGTAGTGTTGGGGTGGTGGGAAGCTCAATTAACCTCTAGGTGTATAACATTTTCAGTTAAAAGATTTTTCATTGCTTTTTTCCCTGAGCCTTAAATATGCTGGACAACCTGACCAAATTCCTCATGTTTACCCCCTGGATACACTGCCACCTTGATGATAAACAACCATGACCTTGCAAGACAGCTTTGAGCACACTCAGAATTGTTGTGGACCTTTCATACTCTGTCATGTGTAATGGGGAGCCCATTGCGTTCTTAATGCATACCAGAATACCTGCCATCCAAGATTTGGCCAGGACCATTCAAGACTTGGCTTTTTTATGTACGTAGTAGCAAGATCATCATCCAGCATGAAGTGGGCCTAAAGTTGTAAATTTAATTTAATTCTAAAGAAGTTACCGGTACTTAATAATTTATACAGTAACGATTTTGGGTAAACTTGTCTTAAGGGCTATGGTTGTTTCATATCCAAGTTTTTGAGTTTAGTTTATTTTCTAAAGATTTGCCAGTTTCATAACAAGCTCAGGATCAAAGATAATGTAGTACATGTGGTCCTATTCTCTTCCCAATCGTACATTATTGAATTTTCTCATTTAGGTATGCTGCCACCATAGAGAAGATTGACTATGATGATGAGAAGGTATTGGTCCATTATCGTCAGTGGAGCCATCGTTATGATGAGTGGTTTGACTGGACAAGTCCTTATCTGAGACCTGTAGAGAGAATCCAACTGAGGAAGCAGGGCCTGAATGAAGACTGCTCTCCACCTGTAAGCTAACATTGCTTATTTTTCTCTGTGTCTCTAGAATAAACAATTCTGTAGCACTTTTCCATTGCTTGTAGAGCTACCTTTTTGACGAGGGTTCTTTCAAGTAGAATTTTATAACATAATTTCAGTAAGTCTACATTAAGTCAGAGATTCTTTATTGTCATTCGCACCACATGTGGTACATGTGATGAAACGAGATTATGTACACAGAGTCCCAGTTACATCCAACAATAAAAAGTAAAAAAAAAACAGTACTATGATCTAAGATATGAACTAAGAAATTTTCCATCTGTTTAAAAACTGTAAAAAAGAAAAGAAAAAATTAACAGTTTCTTTGTTAGCTCCTAACAGCTTATTGTAACCCAGACAAATATTTTATCTGCAAAGGTGGGCTACATTATCAAAGCTTGATCAGATGTTCTCCTCCAGGGCTTTCACATCAATGACAAGGTTTTGGCCAGCTGGTCCGACTGCCGTTTCTACCCCGCTAAGGTCGTTTCAGTCAATAAAGATGGTAGGTAGCTTTAATTTTACAAGTTGATTATTCATATATTATTTATGTGTGCACCATTTACTATAAAGTGTTTTATGATATGGCTGTTTAGTGTTGTAGGTGTTTTGTCAGTAAATTAAAAAAACTTTCAATACAAAAACAACTGGACTTTATTTGTAACAGAAGACATTTCGCTCTTCATCCGAGGAGCTTTTTCAATTGAAAGAGCAGAGAGTGTGGGGTTCAGGTTATAAAGGCTGTGTGAGATAAGATACACACATACATATGTAGATTGACAAACCACACCTCACACCTTAAACAGTACCGTACTTGTTGGCCTATAAGTCGCAGTTTTTTGCCTAATTTGCATGTCGTGCGACTTATACAGCGAAGCAACATATTTATGGATTTTCCCCCATATTTTTAGACCAATTGTTGGCTGAGATATGACCGTTTCCATTCATTCTGACGAAAAAAATGGAGCATTATCACTTTCGGCCGCTAGAGGCGCAGTACCACTTTCGGTTGCTAGGGTCCACCGAGCGTTCCCAGCTCATGCGTCCGACAGCAGACTAATCTGGTCGGACTCACTCTGTCGCAGCCCGGCCTCCTGCTCTCTGGAGGTCTGAACTACTGTTAGCTTAGGAGTTGGCAGAACTCTTCACCAGCGACACAGAGGATGAAGAATTCAACGGGTTTGAATAAAAGTAAATAAATAGGTTTCTGTCATCATTATGGGTGGGTAAGCGTGTAGTAATGTTAAAGCTGCTTTATTTCATCGGCTTCATTTTGCCATGTTTTAACCGACAAAGTGCATTTATTAAGAAAAGTTCAGCTGAGACACACTTTTACTATAGTGTTTGTTTGTTTGTTTATTTATTCATTTAATTCCCATTAAAACAATACAAATTTCAAGAGAAAAAAATATAAAATACCTATAAAATTAAAGGCGGCAGAAGAAGAATTAAATCTTATCATTTCTGCCCCTTCTTAACAAAATCAATTCAAACAATCAATTCAAGCAATAATCACAAATAATACAACAAAACCCAAAACATATCACAATTATTCTTTATAGTTTTCGCTAATATTAACTAACTTAAATGTATCTCGTCAGCATTATATTCTTTATCCTTTTCTTAAATACAAATAATGATTCCTCATTTTTAATATCATTATTCAAACCATTCCATAGATCAATTCCCCTCATTAAAGTAGACCTACCCCGCAAACTTGTTCTAAACTTTGGCTTAACAAAAATATCAGTTCCTTTTAAATTATAGCAACTGCTCCTTTTTACAAAATACTCTTGTACGTTCGATGGTAAATTGTGATTCTGAGCCCTGTACATTAGTAATAGAATAAAGTAGTCTACCAAATCATAAAACTTGAGTAATTTCAGTTGATGAAATAAAATACTTGAAGGATGACAATAATCTTTTCTTGAGATAATTCGTACAGCTCTTTTTTGTAAAATAAAGATAGATTTGGTTGCAGTTTTACAAGCTGTACCCCAGACACCAATACAATAAATTAAATTTGGCACAACAATTGTATTATACAGTAAACACAAAGCCTTGTCTGTCAGTAAGTCCCTCGTTTTATATAGTACTGCCATGGACTTAGACATTTTAGTTCTTACAAAATTTATGTTTTTTCCATGACAATTTATCATCGATAATCACACCCAAAAACTTTACTTCATTCACTCTTTGTATCTCCACACCATCAATCTTGAAAAGAAAATCCATAGTTGACTTTTTTTTACTAAATATCATATAATTAGTTTTTTCCACGTTCAGTGATAACTTGTTTAATTTAAACCAAGTTTGAATTTTGTCAAACTCCATCTTCATTAATTCAAACGTCTGATTCAAGTCTCTACCCGAGCATAAAAAAGTAGTGTCATCTGCAAATAAAACACACCTTAGAATCCCAGACACCTTAATTAAATCATTTACATATAAAATAAACAACTTAGGGCCAAGCACTGAACCTTGTGGTACTCCACACGAAATACTGCATAGTTGAGATCTCACATCATCAATAATGTCAGCAAACAAATATAGTTTTAAGGTGTTTATCTTGTTAAATTTTAAAGATATGAAGATTTTCACAGCGCGCGCACGTTTGGAACACCCGACAAGCGAAACTATTTAAATCCAGCTAATTTGACAATTATGTTCATTTTTAAAGGAAAATTTCAGCTGAGACACACTTTTACTATGTCAGCAAACAAATATATTTTTAAGGTGTTTATCTTGTTACATTTGAAAGAGATTAAGGTTTTCGCAGCGCGCACGTTTGGAAGACCCAAAGCAAAACCATTTAAATCACGCTGATTTGACAATTACGTTCATTTTTAAAGGAAAACTTCAGCTCAGACACACTTTTGCTATAATGTCCGCAAACAAATATATTTTTAAGGTGTTTATCTTGTTAAATTTTAAAGACATGCAGCGTTTCCACTAGATGCAGGTGCACGCTTGACACAGCAAAACTTTTTTAAATCCAGCTGATTTGACCATTACAGTACGAGCATTTATTAAGGAAAAGTTCAGCTCAGACACATCTTTGCTATGATTTTCAGCAAACGATTGTTTTTAAGCGTTAATCTTGTTAAAGTACTTCCGTGCACGCTCCTGTGGCAATTTGGCAGCCAATCCATTTTTGGCAAAACACTGGCCCACATTTCCGGGTTGTCAGCGGTGACACGTAACATACGCGACATGTCAGCGGTGATGCATAATAGATGCGACGTATACGGTGGTGCAACATGTTTATGGATTTTTCCACTTTATTGGACATAAATGGACTGATGTGACGTGTATGGCAGAAAATATGGTAGGTGTTTCTTAAGGTCTTCGTTAGTCTAATTCACAGATGAGGCCACTCTGTTCCCATCAGGTGACAGTGTGTGCATCTTATCTCACTCAGCCTTTAAAACCTGACCAGTGTTGCCAGATCTCGCAACAGAAACAAGCGACCAGCTCCACGAAAACAAGCCCAAAACAAGCCCTACTGGCAACCCACCCCATTGTGTAAAACAGGCCATTTTTAAACAGTATAAACATACATTTATTATGGCATTACATATAAACAGCAAAATTATGCTAAACACTTTGAACAACATATCCACTGTAAAAAATAAAAATACATTTAGCATATTTATACAAATTAATCCCATTAAGCCTCTGGGACTCATTTACCGGAGAGACCTGAATTTTAAACGAAGAGTGATGACAACAATGGACAACAACAACAACAGACAATCATAAAGGATGCGTACAAATTAAAAAATAAAATTAAAATTAAACAGCAAACTCATAGTAAGCAAAGTCAACAAAAAACTTTCTTTAACCCTTAGATGCATAAGTGGGGTCAAAAATGACCCCGAGGGTTGTTATTCTTCAAAAACTCTGAAACTAAAAGTTTTTACTCTTCCATATTCCAGGTATTCCTCATAAAACATGTTTGTGACTTCAAGCCATTTGAATTTTTTAAAATGTTTTTATACATTTTCAGAAATTGCAGTTTTTGTGTCACTACCCCAGTTTTTCATGAGTGGGGTCAAAAATGACCCCAAGCATTTCCTATAGAATCTCAAGGGTTTTCTTTGGGAACCTTTGATTCTTACCAACTGTGACTGTCAAGATACATTTTCTGTCTCATTTACACATCTGATACCTGCAGTCTCACCACTAGGAGGTCAGTTTGACACAGCAGCATACAAAGTACATGTATTATCTGCATTTACCAACTCCATGACTTTACTGTGATAGAATATCATGTTGGTCAACAAAGTAGACACTCAGCTAACTACAACATAATGTTAGTACTTACCGTAAGCTAGCTAACATTACACTAGTTTAGTAAGCCAGCTGATATTACTGCATTTGTTGTGTAGAGACTCATTGTATTCATAATTCCTTGTAACAAATGCAAACCCGTTAGGTAACCTATTATATATTATTATATATATTGTATATAAATTATTTTAAAAATCTGTATGCCTCTTTTAACACCAAGCCACAATTTACTGAGAAGTCGGTCAGGGCCTGCACCTGGGTTTAGCACCATCTCTCCAATAGATGCATGAAAGCTGTTTATCACTGATAGTATATTAGAAGAGTAGCACGGTGGTGCAACTGGTAGAGCTGCTGCCTCTCAGCAAGCAGGTCCCTGGTTCAAATCTGCGTGCCTTTCTGGGTGGAGTTTGCATGTTCTCTCCGTGCATGCGTGGGTTCCCTCCGGGTACTCCGGTTTCCTCCCACAGACTAAAATCATGCATGTTTGGCTGATTGGTAACTCTAAATTGACCCTAAGTGTGAGTGAGAGAATGAATGGTGGTTTGTCTCTATGTGGCCCTGTGATAGACTTGCAACCCGTCCAGTGTGTACACTGCCCCTCGCACAGTGATTGCTGGATATGGGCACCGGCGACCCCCGTGACCCAAAAATGAAAGAAGCGGGTAAAAGATAATGGATGGATGGATAGTATATTAGAAGAGATGTTGACATGAACAAACATGGAGGGAAGAAAAGTCACAATAAGCAGAGGAAAAGAGTGGAAAAATCTAAGCAAAGAGGAGCTCATGGCCTTCATTGGAGTGACCATTCTTGCACGAAGTGAGAAGAACTGGAATGTACCAATGTGTGTGCTCTTTGGAAGTTTTCTACACAACCCAAGGTACCCTGAACCTACCAACTGACATCACTGAAGCAAATGGAAGATGTGGAGTGACAAAAGTTGCAAACAAGTAACAGGAGAGAGGCACAGAGGGCCAACAGAAGAGAAAGAGTTGCCAGATGTGTCCAAGAAACAAAGACTGCAAAGCCACCAATTGGTGCAGGAAATGCAGTACTACAGTGTGCAATGGTCACAGCAAAAAGCAAAAATTTTGTGACAACTGCGCACAGTGAATAGAGAAAAATATGTTTGTGTGGGCAGTGGGCACATGTGAGTGTACAATGTTCTGGTCGTTTGTTGATTCTCTTTTTTGTCCTTCAGAGAGATGGACATTCTAGCAATAATTTTTGATGTTATTTCATGTGAAAAAAAGTTATAAAAAGTTATGAATAACCATATTAAATGTCAAATCAGTCTTTTGTTGACCCAAATATAATAAATATAACTACCTTTAACCAAAATTAAAGACATCATTTAAATTCATTGCAAAAACACATTGATTCTAATTGGGGTCATTTTTGACCCCACTCATGGAAGAATGTAGGTATTGGTCGTTCATGCATCCTAGGGTTAATCTCTAATTCCCCACTTATTGGAGTTCATTTTAGCGTGGTCTTGTCACTCTAGACAAAGAATAAAGAACAAAGAATAAACCTTAAAATAACTTCAGGAGTATGTACATTTTACATGTAACATATACTGTATACAGATAAGCAGCACATTAGCATGAAGCACCACAGATGATGCACCTCACTGCCCGCGTTACTAGCTGGAGATTTCTTAATGCAGCCTTAATTGTGATACACCTTCATAGAGGCAGGGCTGCTGACTTGGGACCTGAAGGACACAGGGTCAAGCCCCGGCCACTACACACCTTGGGGTGTCTATAGCCGTTTTCGCATTGGCCAGCCCTCAATGGGGGCGGCCCGGGCCGCCCCTGGGTGGCTCTGGGCCACCCGCGTTCATTACGCATTTGCCGCAGAGTTCTCTTGAAGTGGGTGGGCAGTTCTCTGGAAGTGGGTGGGGTGCTCTCTTCACGTGGGTGGAGTGTTCGTGTTTTAAGAGAGGAGACTCCGCTAAAAAAAAATTGTTAGCTGGATATATATATATTAGTGTTTCTGAGTTTAATTTTTGTTAATAACTGATCACAAATCAGCTTATGTTACAACGTAAATAACAACGAAGCGCGCACCCATTTCCGCCTTTCAGCGCGACCTGAATGTCATTAAAATATAACTAATATTGTCTAACTGTTGCGCGCAGCCAGGGTTTTAAAATATAACTAATAATCTCTAACTCCTTTGCCTAGCTAGAATGTCAAGAGCGGTGATTCCTTCATAAGCAACATGAACTCCCAAAAAAATAAAATAATCCGCCGCCGTGGCTTACGGCGTTAATGCTGTTGTATCTTGACCAGACGAAGCGGGTTCGCGTCCCACCTGGGACAATGTTTTTTTTTTAACGTTTGTCTTTTATTGGAGTAAATAAAAAGGAGTTTGTTTGGTAGATAAAAAGGAGTTTGGTAAAATGCTTAACAAAACTCCTTTTTATTTACTCCAATAAAAGACAAACGTAAAAAAAACATTGTCCCAGGTGGGACGCAAACCCGCTTCGTCTGGTCAAGATACAACAGCATTAACGCTGTAAGCCACGGTGGCGGATTGTTATTTTTGGGAGTTCACGTTGCTTATGAAGGAATCACCGCTCTTGACATTCTAGCTACGCAAAGGAGTTAGAGATTATTAGTTATATTTTAAAACCCTGGCTGCGCGCAACAGTTAGACAATATTAGTTATATTTTAATGACATTCAAGTCGCGCTGAAAGGCGGAAATGGGTGCGCGCTTCGTTGTTATTTACGTTGTAACATAAGCTGATTTGTGATCAGTTATTAACAAAAATTTAACTCAGAAAAACTAATTCAGCTAACAATTGTTTTAGGGGTTTCTGTAGTTAAATTTGAATGAAATTCAACCCTCGCGCTGAGGTTGTTTGAATGAGTCCCGCCCCTGCTGCAAACAACGAATCAAATGAGAGCAGTACATGACGTGAAACTGGGTCCGTCAGGGCTCGGCCCGATAGAACCACGGTGGACATGGTTCCAGAACAACGGTGGATCCCGGGCGGAAAAGGTAAATGCGAACACGCCGAACCCGGGTTAGAAGCTGGGAGAGCCGGGGAGGGCTGGCCAATGCGAAAACGGCTTATGAGTGCACACCTATTTCCCCAGCTCCCCGGGCGCTTTCTATGGCTGCTCACTGCACCACCTGGTGGTGGTTGGGTTAAATGCAGAGACGAATTTCGTCTTGTATGGGAAACATACACAGATGACAAAAATGTGACATTTATTTATTTATTATTTATAAATATGTAAGAAACAGTGTAAGCATCACACACAAAAATACACCAATCTTTTATCCTTCTCATCAGTGCAAGGAAACTTGCAAGAAGTCGTCTGTATTCTGCTCAAGCTCTACTCGTCATTACTTTCGCGCACTTATATTGTTTTTACCGCTGAATAAACATTCATTCATTCAACCTTTATTTAGTCAGGTAAATCTCATTGAGCCTCTAGGGCTCATTTACAAAAGCGACCTGCTACAAACTAAAGAATGATGAACAGCAATGATAGAATTTCCTTAAACAACAAACAACAGAAAAACATAAGAGCGAAATACAAAAGTGAAATACAAAGTGAAATGCAAAGTATCAAAACTAGCAAAACACCACAAGGTAGATGTACAAAATCAAAAACAAGAACATATCTGCATTGGTTTTTGCCAGGATTCCAACAGATTCTTAAAACCATTTAGAGAAGTCAAGGTCGAGAGCTTCAGATCTTTTTGTAAGATATTCCATGAAGCAGGAGCGGAGTAGGAGAAGGCCCTTTTTCCAAGTTCAGTCCTCACTGACGGAACACTGCAGGTAATCATGTCCTGAGAGCGCACGCTGTAGCTGCACTCACGCAGAGACATGTAGGAGGAGATGTATGAGGGCAGCAGACCAAGAAGTGATTTAAAGATGAAAATGTACCAGTGGAAGAGTCTGCGTGAGGTTAATGATGTCCAGTTAACCAGTGAATACAGGGTGCAGTGGTGGGTACGATAATCACAGCCAGTTATGAATCTTAGTGCACCATGATAGACAACATCCAACATCTGCAGGGTGCTTGTAGGAGCATTCATGTAGAGAATGTCACCATAATCAATGGAGGGAAGGAAAGTCACAGATACAAGGCGTTTCCTAGCATTCAGTGTTAGACATTTTTATTAATGTTTATTAATGTTTATTAAATTTGTTCATTTTTTTACAAAAGAAACACAATACAAGACAATCCCATTAATGATACGTACACAATGTAAAAAAAAAAGAAAGGTAGCAGAAAGAAGAATAAATCTTATTATATCTGCCCCTTTTTTCAAACAATCAGATTAAACAATAATAATCTTTCACCAGCAGTACAAAATGACTAACTCTTTCTAATTTTCTAATACTAATACTAATACATAACTAATAATTGATACAATACACATTACGCTAATTCATATATATTTTTTCAACAAATTCCTTTTGATCATTTTCTTAAATGTAAACAGTGACTTGGCATTTTTAACTACATTCTCCAAGCCATTCCATAATCTAATTCCCTGGATTGAGGTAGAACGTCCCTTCAAACTAGTTCTGAATTGTGGTTTTACAAACATCTCTGTCCCCTTAAGATTATAACAACTTTGTCTTTTAACAAAATTCATTTGGACATTTAAAGGTAATTCGTTATTCTGAGCCCTATACATAATTGATAAAATATTATAATCAACCAAATCATGGAACTTCAATAACTTCAGTTGATAAAATAATGTACTTGATGGATGACGGTAATGTTTTCTAGTGATAATTCTTACAGCTCTTTTCTGTAATACAAAAATAGGCTTTGTGATTGTTTTACACGCATTCCCCCAAACATCAATACAATAGATTAAGTGTGGAACAATGATTGTGTTATACAACAAATACAGAGCTTTATCATTCAATAGGTCTCTGACCTTGTATAGTACTGCAATCGATTTAGCTATTTTTATTCTTACAGAATTCTTTTATTCTTACAGACATGATCTGTTTCTGAAAAAGAAACCCAGTTTAACTTACAGTTTCTTTAATAGATTTTCCACGTGGAGTTTTGAACATCAGCCTGTCTGTCGCTTATGCCAACCACACCTGAACGTAACATCCGCCTTGACGTAACATACGTGGAAGGGGGGCGTGAAGGGACAAACTACCTACCACTCGTAGGAGCCAAGATGGTCTAGTGGCAGGGCTTTTGACTACGGATCCGAAGGTCGCGGGTTCGCGCCCCGGCCACTACCCAGCTTGGGGTGTCTATGAGTGCACACCTATTTCTCCAGCTCCCCGAGCGCTTTCGGGCTGCTCATTGCACCACCTGGTAGGTGGTTGGGTTAAATGCAGAGACGAATTTCGTCTGTGTATGGGAACATACGCAGATGACAGGAATAGACATTATTATTATTATTTATTTTTGCTTTCACTCGGACAGAAAAACAAGCCCAAATAAGCGACTTAACACTCAAAACAAGCCTGAAAAACCACAATCAAAATTTATACGCGACTGCAAAAAAAGACGCCCAAAGTCGCTTATAATAAGCGGACTTGGCAACTATGCCTGAACTCCACACTCATTGCTCTTTGAATTGAGAAAGCTCCTTGGATGAAGAGCGACACGTCTTCTGTTACAAATAAAGTCCAGTTGTTTTTGTATTGAAAGTTTTTATTTATTTATCATGTCCTGGATGACTAAGAATCTTCACCAGCATTTTGTCAGTAAATCTTTTAAGCTGTGTGGATAGCTTGAATTATTAAGTTGGTACTTTTGTTTTCAGGAAAAACAAATGTAGATTAGGACAGCACAGTGTAATATATTTTTTATTGGCAATGTAAAACAAAAAAGATGAAAGTTAGTAGCATAGTTACTTGAGAACCATCTATGTGACAGCTGTACTATATGTGCAGAACATACGTTGCAATGTTTTGCTCCGTTTTGCCTCTTCTAGCATCTTACACAGTGAAATTCTATGACGGTGTCATCCAGACAGTGAAGGGAATGCACGTGAAGCCTTTTATTAAAGAGGTACTTGTATTTTTATTATAAATATATTCAGTCATCTGATAGGGGTGACTTCTTCATGTTTATTTTTATTAATTAAAATGTTTCCTCTTTTGTGCTAAAAGAGAGGTGGTGCTGGAGGGAGGTCTCGGTCCTCGGAAAAGAATATGGTAAAGAGGATTCCAAATCGTAGGGACAGAAGGCCTCATGAGAATGGGGGTCCCAAAACCAAGCGAGCCAGACGCAGCACCTCAGACCAGGATGAGGACAGCAACAGTGAAGATGAGGAGCATGAAGAGGACATGATGAATGGCAAAAGTCAGGAAACAAATGGTGTGCTAGAGGCTGGACATGTTGTCAAGCAAGAGGAGGATCTCTCCGATGCTGAGCAGAACAATCCTGATGCAGAGAAAACGACAGGACTCTCAAACGGCGTGAAGGTTGAAAAAGATAATGAGCAAAATGAAGAAACTTGTCATGTAAATGGAGATGTGAAGATTGAAGAGATGGAATCAGAAGAGATGGAATCAGAACAGAGTGTAGTAAAACCATTTGCAGAGTCACCCAAGCCGTACACAGAGATGCAGAGTCAGGCTTTGGTGCTAACGGAGCAGGACTCTGTCGCCACGACAACCACAGAGTCCAATGGTGATGAACAGAAGCCTTGTGTCCAATCAGAGAGCACTCAGCCGGAAGCAGATGTACCGCCACCTCAGCCTGTTAAACGTAGGTATTCATGAAGTAAACTAGGTGAAGGGTCAGTGCATCTGTTAAAAACCGTAAAAAAAAAAAAAAAGTCACATCACTGGGTGTAAATGTGTAGACCTCTTTGAGACTGAAGTTTTCTGTCTTTGTTCCCTGATAGCAGTTAGGAAGCAGGGCTTCCACAACCCCAACAGGTTCAGCAGAGAGCCACGTAAGTATGCTTTCAAATACAGCACTCATCTCTGACAGTTTTATACAATTTATTTTAAACACTTTGCACTGGTGTTATTTGTTTTAGTGTACAGGGTTATCAAAAACCAGCCTCCCCCTGTCCTTTCCATTAACCTTGACCACAACCCATTCAAGTGTAGCGCTCCAGGCTGCACAAAGTCATTCCGTAAAGCAAAGCTGCTGCATTACCATATGAAATATTACCATGGTGAAGAACAGCCTCCAGAAGGACAGCACAGCCCCACCAGGAGTGTCCAGACCAGGGCTTCTGAGAAGCAGTCCACAGCTGCTGGTTTTGATGGCGTGAAAAGACGACGCACCATTTCTGCCACTTTGCGTGAGTTCTCTGCTTTTTCTTTGCTTCAATAATTAAATGAAAGCAGAAGTTGTCTAAGAACCATTTAGTCGTCGCCCTCTCCCCTGCTGATTATGTGACTCAAGAGTCAGTGGGGTAGAGGGCGGACTCCAGAAACCATCTGAGCACCATCAAACTGGATGACCCGCTATGTGAAGGTGTTGTTTATAAGACAGTTTGTTGTGACTCGAGACTGTTGGAAGTTTTTTGGATGAAAGATGAAACATTTCAACAAAAAGAAACCATCCAGAGGACCTGACTTAACTTTGTTGGATTTATCTACCTGGACTATTGAGCATGAACTTTGATATTATCAATCAATGTTTGATTATTATTTCAGCAACACAATAGTCGTTATACATTTTACTTCCATAAAGCTGTGGTGTTGTTACTCAAGGTTATCATATTGTCAAATTCTAATGGTGGCCCATGCTTAGTGAGCTGATGTTTTTCCTGAAAGTCTGTTCAGCAGCATTAAAATGAGTACCGGGAATCCTGAATCCCTTTTTTATTCCCGTCAGACTCTGGAGCTGTTGCAATGCCCCGTGGTGACATTAAGACAGCAGGAAGGCGCACATCAGCCCCAGCTACAGTCAGTACACAGGGCCAACAACAGAGAACGCTGCTAAAGGAGAAGAGCAAGGAGAACCAGCTGGACAGGAACATATGCCAGCTGCAGAACAAGGACTCAGACAAGGGTGGCTTTGACATTGGTCAGTATGACACATATCAAAGTGATTCATTCAGTGAGAAAGTACACCGTGGTTACACATTCCTTCTCATTCACTGTTAGTTCTATTTCATCCCCAATGACCGCCAGAGGGCGGTGCTGAAAGCACTGAATGTTCCCTTCGCGCATGCGCTGTTCGAGTAATTATATCAACGACGTCACACAGATGTGACCGGATAAGCAATCTCAGGCTGTATAGCCTAGCGTTATCTGTAATTCAGTCCTTTTTTCTTCTCGCGCTCTCGCGCACTTTCGATCCAAGGCTACAGGCCTTTGGCTTTTCTTTTCTCGCCATCACTGGGGGCCCGACTGCTTGTTGGCCCGACTGCCTGTTGGCCCGACTGCCTGTTGGCCAGATCAGTGTGTTCACCCTCAGAGGGCCGCAATGGTTTAACATTTATCGAGGCATTTCATTGGACTACGGTGGCTTCGCCCCTCCCCCAAACCACAGTGTTGCTAATGTTATTTTAACACTGGTGAGTAACTTTTGCTTATTTTGTGGCTCCGCCGCTCGTGGCGGCTCCGTCTGCCCTCGGAGGAGGCTACCGTGTGGGTCACGTAAGTAGTCTTTACTTTGTCTTGACTGCGGTTTGTTGCCATTGGTGTGGTTCTGTCTGCTTTAGGAGGCAATTTCCATGTGAGATCGACACGTGGGTAAGTATTACTTCTACCGAGGTTTATTTTGTAGCCAGCTGTGTTCTGGTCTTGCTTACTTTGGGAAGACGAGTGTTTGCGCACCTTCCATAAACTAGTCATAAACGCGCCAACCTCAGACGGTTGGGCTGAGCTAGCAGTGCTAGTCTTCTTGAGTATTTGGTCTTGTTTTCTATTGGTGACGGCTAGCATACGCACCCTCTCTCGATTCCAACCTCGTACTCTGTTGGCTGAGCTAGCGGTGCTAGTCTCTCGGTTGTTGGCCTTGGTTTCTATTGGTGACGGCTAGCGTTTGCGCACCCTCTCCCAATTCATTTTTTGCCCGATTCACTTTCGCTAACCTCATACACGGTTGGGCTGAGCTAGCGGTGCAAGTCTCTCGTTTTTTGGCCTTGGTTTCTAATGGTGGTGGCTAGCGTTTACGCACCCTCTCCCAATTTGCTTCTATTGGTGAAGGCTAGCGCTTAAGCACCCTCTCCCAATTTGCTTCTATTGGGGAAGGCTAGCATGTACACACTAGGAATGTGCGATATGGCCTACAATTCATATCACGATATTTATTGTGAAGGGTGGCGATAACGATATATATTGCAATATGTTTTTGGTATAAAACTTGCAATAGGAATGAAAAAAAAGCATATGGTGTCCTTTTGCCTAGGGGTGGGCGATATGGCTCAAAAATTATATCGTGATATTTCAGAGCATTATCACGATAACGTAGCCTGGCCCTCGCCTTCCTGCACAGCTCCGCTCAATTCTCATTTCCCTTCACTGCACAGTCTGGGACTTATCCCATAGACAAGGATTTCTCCGGTAGATTTTTGACCGGACCAATCAGAGAACAGAAGGGGCGGAGTTTTTGGCCCCTAACCCACGCCCCCACCTGTCCCAGCGCAGCCAGCGAGCAGCCGCATGTTCTCATTCAAAGCGATGCAACGCGATGCAGGACTGTTGTATAAATGACACAAATGTATTAATCTCCCCTTCTTAATCCCTTATCTGGAGTTTTCTTTTGTTTTTTTGGCCAAAAGTCAAGTGTTCGCTCCCTCCTCCTCCTCCTTCTCTCCCTCCGCTGATAAGGAAATGCCCCCACCTGTCCCAGCGCGCAGCCGCATGTTCTCATTCAAAGCGATGCAGGACTGTTTGATATGTGACACAAATTTATTAATTTCCCCTTCTTAATCCCTTATCTGGAGTTTTCTTTTGTTTTTTTTCTCCCAAAAGTCAAGTAATCGCTCCTCCTCCCTCCTCCTTCTCCTCCTCTCCCTCCGATGAACAAGGAAATGGCTCAGGTTGTCACGAGAGAATTAAAGTCAGGTTTTAAGTTGCTGCCCGAGTCCCATCAGATTTCCTGGTCTTCTGGTGTGTTGGACCAGCGCTCCATGGTTTTATTTTATTTTATTAGGACGTTTAATTATCATATAAACACAGAATATACAACGGAGCGAGAGAAAATTCAGCAGGAGGTGGAGCTGAAGTCAAGTTCAGAAGACCACGGGGGAGCAGCCATCAGCAGAGCCCACGCCTCCAGCAAGAATTGATTTTCAATGGAGAAAGTCCAGACCCTTGTCTGAAGCGAAGTGAAGGACGGGGTCTGGTTTTAACCAGGCTAACGATAACGATAAATTTTGTGATATAACCAAAAAAACAAAAAACAAACAAATCAAATTTATTTATTTGACAAAATTAACTTAACATGTTGGTATTATATAAAATTTTAAAAAACAACAAGGGGTAATTTTACTGAAATTACTTTATTTAATAAAGTATTCAATAAAGTATTCAGTCTCCCAAGTATAAAAAAATTTTTTTTTAAACTAAAGTGCAGGTGTAGTTTCCCAAAACAACTAAATATAAAATGAAGCTTAATATCTGTTGGGCATAAATGAAACCTACCGTACAACAAAATATGTTGTCTTTAAATGAAGTATAACTTCCAGAACTTGTAACAAGGTGATCAGCTGACCCTGAAGCTTGTTGGTGTTTCAGCTTCATCTATTCATGCAGGAATGATTCATTTATCTGACTGATCTGTCTTTATCACCTGCCTCGTCTGTGGACCGACTGTGGAACTCGAGACAATTGAGCCGCGTGTGTTTGTACAGACAGAGGGGACACGCAGTAGCGGCAGCTCAGAGCAGGGTGGGGGCGGGGGGGACGAGCTCTCTGTATCTGCAGTTTACAGCTGGATGGAGAGAAGCTGAGACGCGCACGTTGTTTGTTTTTTAGCTTTTTAGCTAGCGTTAAACCACAGACAGGTGGAGGGGAGGTGCACAGTTAGGTTTGCTCGACTTCGAAGCGCTTGGTTGCAGGGGGCGGGGCGCCCTGACGTATTACGTCATGAAATTAGCATACCATGATATAACTTTTTTTGCCCAGGCAAGCTATTTTTACCGGTATTATCGTTAACGATATGATATGGCCCAACCTTACTTTTGCCATAATTTATTTTGAAAACTGCTATACCACAAAATAATCTCTATTAAGAAAATTTCACTACTAGGTCCAGAGAGTTTTTAAATAATTAACAACTCAAGCATTAGGCTTCTTTCTTATAGTGCAAAACAGTGTAAAATATATCTTGTGTAGTTTTAGCCAAAGTTTTAAATTCTAAAGAATATGTTGTTACCATTTTACACTGAAAACACTTCACCCTCCAACCCTCTAGAGGACGTCTCCTTCAGCTTTAAGGAGAGCTGACAAGGCGACCAGTTTCCTCTAGCCGTTTTGGCACGGCACGGCCCTCCCCGGCCCCACCAGGCTTTTAACCCGGGTTCGTGTGGTTCGCATTTGCCTTCTCGGGCCGGCGACAGCCCGCGTTTTGGAACCCGCCCGACAGAGGTTCCAATCGGGCCGAGCTCCCGGGCCCAGTTCCGACGTCATGGACTGCTCATCGTTTGATTCGTTGTTTGCAGCAGGGGCGGGGCTGCTGCGTGTTGAGTCATCAACTAGTTCTAACAACAACCTCAGCGCGAGCTGAATTTCATTAAAATTTAATTACAGAAACCCCTCAAAAATATTTGTTAGCTGAATATATATATACTGTATATATTAGTGTTTCTGAGTTTAATTTTTGTTAATAACTGATTACAAATCAGCTTATTTTACATGGGCGTAGCCAGGATTTTCTGAGGGGCGATCCGTTAAAAGAAAACCTGGAACTACAAAATGCAAGATACCCGTTGGTTCAGTGGTAGAGCATTGGGTTCCCGCTCCGAGCCTTTTCTCGACTCTGGTTCGAATCTCACTCAGTTGAAGTTGTTTTACGTTTGTCTTTTATTGGATTTAAAAAAAGGAGTTTGTGTTATGCCTGTGGTTAACACAAAACTCCTTCTTTTTATTTTCTCCAATAAAAGACAAACATAAAATAAGTTCAACCGAGTGAGATTCGAACCCGAGTCGAGAAAAGGCTCTGAGCGGGAACCCAACGCTCTACCACTGAACCAACGGGTATCTTGCATTTTGAAGTTCCAGTTTTTCTTTTAACGGATCGCCCCTCAGAAAATCCTGGCTACGCCCATGTAAAATAAGCTGATTTGTAATCAGTTATTAACAAAAATTAAACTCCGAAACACTAATATATATATACAGTATTCAGCTAACAAATATTTTTAGCGCGTCTCCTCTCTTAAAGCTGCAGTATGTAGCTTTTTTTATGAACATATTTCTTCACTCTGTCACTACCTCCTGACAGACTGATGTTAGCCAGGTAATCTCTGAAAAAAAATTAAAAAAAATATTGTCCCCTTGCTTCTCCAGGTGGTAAATAAGCATTTCTAAAAAGAAAAGGTGACCCGCCATTTTCCAGCCAATAAAAACAGAGTTTGTAACCAGCCAATAAAAACAGAGCTTGAATTTGAATCAGCCAATAAAAACAGAGCTTGAATTTGAAATTCAACAGACCACAAGGGGGCAGAGCCACATATGGCTCTGAGGGGGAGGGATCAGAATGCTTTGCCTGTTGAAAATATTTCTAACTGCTGCAGTTCTACAGAAACTGCATACTGAACCTTTAACATACACCAAGCGCGCACACAAGAACTTCCCACCCACTTCAAGAGAACGCCCCACCCACTTCAAGGCGGCTCTCCGCACAATGCGTAATGAGCAGGGGCGGGCCAGGCCGGGCTCTGGGCCAACCAGGGACGAGCTGGGCTGGGGAGGGCTGTGCAGTGCGAAAACGGCTTCTGTGGCTTTGACCAGAGGGTCTCGCAGTAAAATCGCACAACACAGCGTTCTGTTCACAGATCAGAGGGCAGGTTTCTCTAAAGCTGACAAACGCTTACTTTAATTTTAGACACAAAAAAGAACTTTCAATGGAACGCCGCGTTTTGCGCATGCGTCCAAAAACGGCAACACTACGGCAAGCGGGAGGTCATTAGTTTTTAGCTTCGTTACTTAGCACTCGAAGAAAAGACTTTAACACCACTTACGCACAGTTTTCAACACAAAAAAAGTATAGATTAACTCTGACAACTGAGTGTACACTTCAACACCACTTATGCACAGTTTTAAACAAAAAAAAGGTAAAGATTAAATCGGACAACTCTGATTTTCTGCGGTTAGCCGGTAGAAGACTGATCTCTATCGTTAGCTAAATTTCTATCGTTTCTACCGTACTGTATATCGTATATATCGCGCATCTAGGGCTGCAACAACGAATCGATAAAAATTGATTTTTAAAAGAGTTGGCAACGAATTTCATCATCGATTCATTGGGTCGCGCGATTATGCTTCTTTCACGGCGCCGCGGAGCCGTTTTGTTCACCGGTAGAGCTTTGTCAAAGCTGGCTGACTGAATAAAGTTTGAAAAAAAAAAAAACTGCAGCGCTTCTGAACAGAGCGAGGAGGGAGGAGAACAGAGACTGTTTTCAAAGTCTATTTTACAAATGAACGACGCGACGCAGAGAAAACTGTGTCAGTCCTCCAACGTGTGGGAGCTCGACGCTTCATAAAGATAAAAAAGCTTTCAAAAGTGACGACGCAACACGAGATAACCACGCGGATGAAATGTAAACAAGATGGACTTCACCACGGTGTGAATGAAGGAAGAGCAGCAGGTAAGTCTACAATAAACCATATTTGTTCTGTTTCAAAGTGAGAAAACATAATTGTCTGGTAGCTGAAGCTGCTTGTTTCTTAGCTGTGACAGAGAACGTGTGTTTTTATTTTTAATTTAACGGTACAAGCAGTGTTTAAATGGGATTTATAAATAAATCCAACACAAAGATGGTGATAATTTAATGATTTAGCTTCAACTTCTAATTTGCTGGTAAATTCTGAAGACACTGCATTGAATGGCAGGATGAATTGCATTTAAACAGGAATTACAGTAATTTATTTCATCTACAGTATTTTCTGGTGTATAGGTCGCACCTGTGTATAGGTCGCATTGTCCAATTATCACCAATAGATTGGAAAAATCCCTAGATAGGTCGCACCTACGTTTAGCTCTGCTGCAAATGTCTGCCACAGGAGCGCACATCAAGGCTTTTAAGAAGATTAACACTTAAAAACAATTATTTGTTTGATAAAAAATTATAGCAAATATATGTCTGAGCTGAACTTTTCCTTAATAAATGAACGTAATTGTGAAATGAGCTGGATTTAAGAATTTGTTTCACCAAAAGTGATAACAAGCCATATATAACATATATATATATATATACATATATACACTGTTTATAGTAGTGTAAAGCATTACATGTCCTCATTTACCCATTCATACAGCACTCTACTAGATTACAAAGAACAAATCATTCTAAAGAGACTAATCAGAGATTTAGCTCACATTCATACACCAATGGGGCACAAACATGGGGTTCAACTTCCGTGTCTTGCCCATGGACACTTAGGCATGCGACTGCTGGTGGATTCCAAAGCCCCAACTCTTGCATTGGAGGACGACTGCTCTAACAACTCAGCCACAGCTGCCCAATCCAGGTTAAAACAATCCACACCTTTAATCCAGGTTACACTTGTCCCGTCAAGGACACATTTTACAAAGCAGCTACATATTGTGCAGGTATAAAGCATACATTTGTATATATATTTGTGTACATTTATTTTTTATTGAAGCTATTTGACTAACTTTATTTTTTAATTATTCAATATTTTACTAACAGAATAGTCAAGTAGCAACCTGTTTTTTGTGCGATTTGATACGTCAGTCAAATTTTGGAATAAAGAGGTGATAATTAAAACTTGTTTCTTTTTTTTTTTGCCGATTCGATGAATCGAAAAAAATAATCGACCGATTAATCGATTATTGAAATAATCGTTAGTTGCAGCCCTACGCGCATCCCTATTACACACCCTCTCCCAATTCGCTTCCGTTGATGAAGGCTAACGTTTACGCACCCTCTCCCAATTCGCTTCTGTTGATGAAGGCTAGCGTTACGCACCATCTCCCAATTTGCTTCTATTGGTGAAGGCTAGCATTTACGCACCCTCTCCCAATTTGCTTCCGTTGATGAAGGCTAGCGTTTACGCACCCTCTCCCAATTCACTTCTGTTGGTGAAGGTTAGCGTTTACGCACCCTCCCCCAATTCGCTTCTGTTAGTGAAGGCTAACGTCCACGCACCCTCTCCCAATTCATTTCTGTTGGTGAAGGCTAGCGTCCACGCACCCTCTCTCAATTTTGGCCTCCTTCGTCTTACACTTGAGTAAACTGCCTACAGTAGGGAGTATGGACGGCTCTCACTGCTGTACAGATTGTGGGGCCGTGCTCCAGGCGGATGACAGTCACGACAACTGCAGTTGGACATCCCCCAATGGTTCACGTCTATAGACCTGAAGGATGCTTATTGTCATGTGCCTATTGCTTGGGAACATCGTCGCTTTTTCAGGTTTGCCTATTGGGGTTGCCACTGGCAGTTCCTGGTATACTCTTATTCAGGCTCTCTCTTTCCCCGAGGGTGTTCACTCGGTGTGTGAAGGCAGCCCTCTCTCCCCTGCAGGCCTACGGAATGAAGGTTTTGCCGTACCTAGACAATTGGCTTCTTTGCGCCCCGTCTCGGGCCTGTGCCATTCGCAACACGAATCGCCTGCTTGCTCACGTGTCCTTGTTGGGCCTCAATGTCAATATGGAGAAAAGCTTGCTTCCTTTCTGAGTATCACCTTTCTTGGAGTGGTTCTGGACTAACCCTCCATGACTGCTCGCCCATCCGTTCAAAGGGTGGGCGACATACTCCAGTTGGTCAGTCGCACCAAGTTGGGGCCTGCCATTGGTTCTTGAGGCTCTGTGCCACCCTCTGTTTGAGCCTTTGACGCAAGTGGACCTAAAGTGGCTTTCATGTAAGACTGCTTTTCTGCTGGCTATTGCCTCAGCAAAGAGGGTCGGTGAGTTACAACTTTTTCAGTCAGCCATTCATGTCTCAGGTGGGGCCTTGAAAGCTCTGATGTTACCTTGTGGCCGAACATTGCTTTTGTACCAAAGGTCTTATCTCACCGCAACCAGCCGTTAAGGCTGGCACATTTTCAACCTACGCCTGGCCCAATGAGCGCACTGGAGAAATACGTTGCAACTATTGCCGCTATACAGTACAGTGCTCAGACCAGCTGTTTGTGTGTTACGGGGGCCCTAGACTTGGCTATCCTCTTTCCAAGCAGCGCCTCTCCCACTGGATTGTGGATGTCATCTGCCATGCCTACGCAGCGAGACACCACCCCCTGCCATTCAGTGTGAAGGCACACTCTACATGGAGTGTCTCCGCTTCCTGGGCTGCCCTGAGAGGGGTCTCACTGGAAGCAAAATGTGCTGCTGCATCATGGGCTTCCCCAAGCACGTTCACCGGATTCTGCAGAGTTAACGTGGCCACCCCTCATCCCCTGGGCCAGGTTCTTCTGCAAGGGTCCTCTGGGCTTCCTCAGTGAGGTATGTGCTCAGGATTCCTCGTTATATTGTTGATACTAGTCATTCAGTGCTTTCAGCACCACCCTCTGGCGGTCAGTAGGGATGAAACGGAACGAAAGTTACGAATGTAACTACTGTTCTATGAATTCCGGATGACCGCCAGAGCTTCTCTGTCACTCAGAATCCTTGCTTAAGTGAGACGTTTCTGTAGGACTGAATTACGGATAACGCTAGGCTCTATAGCCTCTGATTGCTTATCCGGTCACACCTGTGTGATGTTGTTGATATAATTACTCAAACAGCGCATGAGCGAAGGGAACATTCAGTGCTTTCAGCACTGCCCTCTGGCGGTCATCCGGGATTCATAGAACCGTAGTTACATTCGTAACTTTCGTTTTAGTAGTATAATTACCATACCATACCAATTTTATTTACAAAGCACTTTAAACAGTGACAAGTCCAGACCAAAGTGCTGTACAAACCAACATTATGTATAGTACAATTTTTCTTGGTCAGTTAATTTGATAGTTTAATAAGTTACACTCCAACTTTTGTCACTTAATGGTCCTTAGGTTCTGTAAAAGACAAACTGAAAGAGAAACCCAAACAGAAGGACTTCCTGCGCATTAAACTAAAGAAGAGGAAAAAGAGAAAGAAGGCCAAGTCTGGTAAGAGTCATGTCGCTGGCACAGGGCGGGGTCAAACATCTGCTGCTCTGCTTGTGCACTCGCTGTGGTGGCTTGCAGACGAAGCGTTAAGCCCTTCATTCACTCCTCTTGGTGTAGTGACTGTGCTTGTGTGTGGGAGAAGTGTAACATTTAATGCCGCATTGTCTCTTCAGTGTAACCGTAAGGGGCAAATTTAAAAGTTTTATATGAAAGTACCAGTAGCAGAAAGCCAGGTCTTTTTGTGGCACTAATACTGAATCAGATCTTTCTTTTTAAATTAAATATGTGGTTGGCATGGCTTCGGATGGGCACAGTCGACCTCCCACTGACACACATTTTAAAAGCCTGAATTGTGACCCACATTTGTTCTCACTGATTGTTTTTTTAACCCTACATCCTTTGCCAAAAATGTTTGCCATGCCACATTTTGCCACTTCCGATGGGCATTTGTTTAACATTTTAAAAGCTGACAATTTTGTTCTACGTTTGCTTCTCCCCCTTCCCTGTATTAACAGACTACACTGGTAGTGAGGAGAATATTGACATCTCAATATTGGGTCTTCACTCCAAATTGAATTTGCCACTCAAATCCTCCCTCTCACACAATCACAAGCCTGAGGCCTACCCAGGCAGGCCCGGATACGGCTACACAGAGCAGATACATGTCGATGGTGGGTATATCTAAGACAGTGTGTGAGTGTTTGCACTTTACTTTGTGTCTGGGTGAGTGTTTCTGGCTTTCTTTGTCTTCTACTCTTCTTGGATTCAGTCCACCATGTTGACAAGTTTTTCTTGAGCCTGAATTATCTCTCTGGAGATGTTGCTGTTCATAACCCCAAAATATCCCCAAGTATCTAATCCATGGTTTATTGAATCCTGATCTTTTCTTTCGCTGCAGTGGCTTGCTTCATAAAATAATATAGATATTCATCAAGTAGATATTTTGACTTTTGGCTGAACTTTCAATCAGGCATAATTTTACTTGTTGGAGAAGAATCCTTGTTTGTTGTAGTTTGTCCTTAAAGAAAGCAATGGAACTTCTGTTCATCCCTGTTGCTGTAGACGAGGACAGCATCAGTGACTGGTCTACTGACAGCTGTGGGTGGAGCGATGACGACTTGGAGATGGACTTGGACGTGACGACGCCACCTCTTAGTGTTGATTCTGGTGCCTTAGACACCAGTGACCAAGAGATTGTGCGATGCATCTGCGAGGTGGAAGAAGATAATGACTTCATGATTCAGGTGAATTTGTTATATTTAGTTTCAAAATGGACTTCATTCATTCAAAGCCTTGCAGACACAGGAATGCACCCATATTTGTCCTTTTGTCAGTGTGAAGAGTGTTTGTGCTGGCAGCACGGCACCTGCATGGGCCTCATGGAGGACAACGTACCAGACAGATACACCTGCTATATCTGCAGAGATCCACCAGGTGAGGCTGAGACACTTCATCCTCAAATAAATCGCCAACATCAGAGAACTTGAAGTGAAATACAGTAGTCCCTTGTTCATCATGGGGTTTATGGGACCACGCCCCCTGCGATAAGTGAAAAACTGCAAACTAGGGGTAGTTCAAGTAAACTTTGTCATTACCATCTCATGTGGTACCTGAGATGGAACAAAATTATGTACACAAGTAGTTTATTTTAGTATTTCTATACAGGTATAAAGGTGTTTTAAACCCTTCCCACACTTGCAATGTTATAAACTCTTAAACCTATGTCATTTTAACAACATACAGTTCTGTATATTTAACTACAACACTTTACTTACCATGCTCTGCAGACGTACCTTGCAGCAACCCACAATCAATCAATGTTCTAAACTCTTAATCCTACTAATTTTAACAACATACTTATATGTAGCTACTAAATTTTACTTAACAGTATGTCCCCGCTCAGAGGTCGTCATCGACTAGTGGAAAGAGGTGAAAAAAGTTCTGTTAAGCTTCAGATGGAAAACCAGATCATCAACTGACCAGCCAGTTGAAAGAGTTGAAAGATATCCCATTAAACTCTGGATAGATCACCGGATCATCAGCTGCGCGCGTTTGCTCGGAGGTCCACGTGGGTGGGCTACCAGCTAACGAGATTCATCGATGGGTCTGGAAGTCTTGTTCTGCTCTGGGGGCACTGATCGGATAAAAACTTTACTGTGCCTCTATTTTTTTCCAGCAGAAGGAAACGGGGCTTCTGGGCGGGGCCCTGTTGCCCTCTGGGAAATATGATCATTATGAGCGGGAATGTACAGTGGAAGCTTGTAGAGAGAAATCTACAAATTGGAAGTTCAAATTGTAAGAGTAATGCTAACGGGCTAACACGACGTCCAAATGTCTGTGGTAAAACTCACCCAAATATTATCAGCTATCAGCTTCTCAATGACGTCGGAAATGATGGCTTGCAACTCTGGTAACGCTACGTCAGAAAAATATCTCAGACTGCGGACGATGTAGTGAGGCTCAACGTAGTCCATAAATCTTCGGAATCCGACATCCTCACCAACGAAAAAAACAACCTCCCACACCACCAACATTTTGAATTTTCCTCTCCACCATAAGATCGGGTAGGCACGCGTGACATCTCGTTGTGCTGTCGCTGCAGGTGAAAACGGCGCCTTTTATATCAGCGAGTTATTTTAATGGAATGTCCGATGTTGAAATTTAACGCTGAAATTGGCCGATACCATGCCGATAATATCAGGCATCCCTACTTGAAAAGAGCTACCATAATGTTTGTTTCTCACATGTTAAACTGTTTTGGAATGTTTAAACTAAAATCACAATCTCAAAATAAATGACTTCATATAACTGTGAATCTAACTAATTTGTAACTTTGTCTCCGTAACTTGGTGAAGAAACTCCTGCTCTCCAGTCAACGTTGTGCTTTGCTCCTCTTCAGTTTTCATTTGAACCTCTGGACAACCTGACACCTTGTTTGATCTTTCATTTCCTCTCAGGTCAGAGGCAAAGTCTGCGCTATTGCTACGATCGTGAGTGGCTGACCAGCGGCCACATGCATGGCCTGTCCTTCCTAGAAGAGAACTACTCTCACCAGAACGCCAAGAAGATCACCACCACACACCAGCTGCTGGGAGACGTGCACCATGTGTTGGAGGTTCTCAACGGCCTGCAGCTCAAGATGAGCATCTTACAGTGAGTGCATGGAAACCAACAGCAGGTGTAAACGTGTGACAGTAAAGTTGAAACGTCAGTTGAAAGTAAATGTCATTACATTTCATGTTTCAGGAGCAGCACACACCCTGACCTGCAGCTGTGGCGGCAACCATGGACGCGCTTGGAGAAGCCGCACCTCGGCTTCGACTCGTGTCGAGGCAGCAACACAGCTCCGTCCCCGGTGACCCCTGAAGAAGACATGAGCCGAGGAGAGATTTTAATGTCCAACGCGCTGGAGAAGTTGAGCCGGGCCGCTACAGCTGCTTCCTCCTCTTCATCCAGCACCTCTTCCCCTTTCCCGTCTTTCCAGGACTCGTACATTATCAGTGAACACTGTTATCAGAAACCACGGGCATATTATCCAGCTGTAGAGCAGCGGCTGGTGGTGGAGACCCGACAGGGTTCAGAGCTGGAGGACAGCATGAGAAGCACAGAGGAGCTGCTGGAACGGGAGCAGCGCTACGGTAGCTTGCTGGAGATGGAAAAACCTAAAGCATCAGACAACAACAACAACAAGGTTGGAGTTTATGCTTTTTATTATATGAAGAAGTAAAAACACAGATTAGATTGACTTCTTCCAACAACTCCAATTTTCAAAACTTTGTGGTGATTCATTTGAACACTGTTGTTTAATTCTTGCTTGAATACACCCAGCCTGTCTTGGAAGTGCTACAGCTAACTGCTGCTAGTTAAGATAAGAGAAGAAAGAACTTTATTGATCCTTCAGGAAATTGTTGTGCCAGAGTTTGAGTACAAAGGAACAAAAACAAGATATAAAAATTAACAGAGAATATAAAAATACCAACAGTTAAGTTCTAAAACTGGTCAGGTGCAGACAGAAACAAAGTGTTTATTGTGGTGCAGGAATAATTTGATTGTCCTATGTGTAGAAAGGTAGCCTGGTTAAAACCAGACCCTTGTCCTTCACTTCGCTTCGTACTAGGGTCTGGGACTTCTCCCATAGACAACGATTTCTCCAGTAGATTTTTGACCGGACCAATCAGAGAACAGAAGGCGGAGTTTTGAACGACGTCGACTGACGTCGTCAGTTAAAATGGCTGCCGCCACGAAGGAATTTTCAAGAAAACAAGGTAAAAAACTATTATTTCTTTGCTGAGAAAAAATATATTTCTTAGCTGACGTTATATCAGAAGTGTTCCTGAGCTTAACAGTTCCTAAATCAATTCACGAAATGGTCAAATCTGCTGGATTTAAATTGTTTCGGTTTGACATTTTCCAAACAGCCTCGGGTGCGCTACGAAAATAAATGATAAAAAAATCAAATTTTATCTCAAATGTTTCATCCAGGCCAACAGTCAGTAAATTAGAGCCATATAATTACACACTGGTAGCAGAAAAAATATCCACCGAGTGGTTTCTGAGCTATTTATCTGAATAGTTAGCCTGCCCTGGACCTCGCCAGGCTAAACTAACAAAACTCCGCCTTCTGTTCTCTGATTGGTCCGGTCAAAAATCTACCGGAGAAATCGTTGTCTATGAGAGAAGTCCCAGACCCTAGTACGAAGCGAAGTGAAGGACAAGGGTCTGGTTTTAACCAGGCTAGTAGAAAGGGGGAGGAGTTAAAAAGTTTGATAGCCACAGGGAGGAAAGACTTCCTGTGGCGTTCTGTGGAGCACCTCTGTGGTTTCAATTCACAACTGAAGTTGCACATGCCAATAACCACAGATGTCTATATACATGACCTTGCATCGTGACATGGACGACAATGTAAAGATCCATAAAATTATGTTTGCATAAAATGCTAGAAAGATTGAGATGGGAGTTTTTTTCTTCTTTCAGCTTTTCCCTCTTCAGGGGTCTTCACAGCGAGTCATCCTCCATCTCACTCTGTCCTTACTTCAACTACCTCCATGTCCTCTCTAAATGCATCCATGTATCTCCTCTTTGTTTCCTGGCAGCTGCATTTCTAACATCTTTCTACCAATATACCCACTGTCCCTCCTCTGGACATGTCCAAAACATCTCAGTCTGGTCTCTCTAACTTTATCTCCCAGTTGTTCAACATGTGCTGTACCTCTGCTGATCTCATTCCTGATCTTATCCATCCTTGTCACTCAAGCAGAACCAGACTGGAGTTGTTTTGAGTTGGTAAAAATCTACTTTGAGCTTGGCTGCATTTCGACAGGCTGTGAGCACATCAGTCCTGTCAGACAAACTTCATTTAATTTCTGTTTTTCTGATGTAATCCTCATAACTTTTTTAGTAAATCCAAAATCGCTGTAGTGTCCCTTTAAACACAATTCTTCATATAATTACGACGTGATATTAAAATTGTATCCCAAGTTAGGGCTGTGGATCATTGGGCTTCAATTTGATTATGAAGTTATTAATGCTTTTTGATCATCATGAATTTTCAATTACTGACTTATTTTACATAAATAATAGTGGTGTAACGGTACACGTGGGTGTACTGAACCGTTTCGGTACGGCACCTTCGGTTCAGTCCACGTGCGTACCATTTTGTTAGTTTTTTTCACTCATTAAATTTTATTAACGAGAGATTATCCACCGCAGAACTAAAATTCCGAAGCGTGTTCCAGCACGGCACTATTATCTTGCAACATGTAGCATTAGCGGCCTAGCATCTCTTTGCGGTCATAGACGTAAACAATCTAAACATAAACGTATTTACGTCTGTGGTTGCGGTCTCCTGTTTGGGAACATTATGGCTTTCTTGTTCAAAGATGTGAACAAATCCAAAGCTGTGTGTGGACGTTGTTTCACGGAGACTGGATCTGCAGCAGCAACACGTCTAACTTGTTGACACGCTTGAAACATCACCCGAACGTGAACGTCTTCTACAAGCAAGAAAAGCAGCTTGTTGCAAACACCGCTAACAGCAGCATTTAAACAACCTTCATCAGGTAATTAAGATCGGTCCAGATCAATAACACAAACTGTATGAGTTCTTAAAGCTCTGGATCTACGTCCGAATGTTTTTGATGCGCCGGCTTTAAAGTTCTTGAGCGTAGCTACGACATCCATCACGTCAACACTTCAGCCAAAAAGTTCAGCACTTTATGAAAAAGCTAAAACTGATATTGTCAACAAGCCCTGGAGCAGATTAAAGCCCTGTTGTTGATGATGATGATAATGATGATGATGATGATGTTGACCGAGAGATTAAACCACCTCATAACAACCATTCAAGAAGAGGTATTGTTATTTTATTAATATTATCTACCGGTAATTAACTTTTTAAAATTTAAAGTTATAATCTTATTTTTTTATTTTAACCTCTGTGTTTTATTTCCAGTCTGGGACAGGGATAGCAGCTGAGTCTTCTTCCTCTTCAGGGAACTCCACCAGATCACCTGCAGCTAAGAAGTCTGTGATGAGTGAACTCTGAACTTTTCCAGGGACCTGTCCCACCTGGAGGGGCAGGTCCAAGAAGAGGTTGTGAGTAATGAGGCCAAATACAGCCACACTGCAGAATTAGCAAAGCTCTACCTCTTTATTCCTGCCACCTGTTGTTGGTGAGATGATTTTCTCCACTGCTGGAGATATTCACTGTAACTAGATATGTGCTTTTGGCAGAAAATGTGGACAAGTTGGTCTTTTTAGATAAAAACTTAAAACTTGACTTGTTGGATTGTAAACAGTCTGTTGCTGCTTATTGTTCTGGTTCTGGTTGTTATTGTATTTATTAATATTTTTATTATTGTTAGTATAGTTTATTTGCAGACATGTTCCTGTTTTTAGTTTTCTACATTTACCTTATAATTTAGCTGTTTTTGCAAAATAAAAATCTGTATCCCACTTTTATAGTTGTCTATTGTTGTCGCTGTTGTCCACTGTTGTCATCATTCTTTGTTCGTAACCAGGTCTCTCTTGTAAATGAGTCCTCGAGGCTCAATGGGATTAACCTGCCTAAATAAAGGTTGAATGAATGAATGAGTTTATTGTAAAGAGTGCAGTTTATTTAAAATATCCAAATGGGTTGCTTTTATTTATTTTTATACTAAGGTTTACTTTTCAAAATGAACGTTTTGTAAGTCTTCATTTTGTCTTTTTTTTTTATACTAAAAATTAACCGAACTGAGCCCTCCTTGAAACTGAACCGTACCGAAATGTGATTTTAGCGTACTGTTACACCCCTAATAAATAAACACTGATTTATGTGTTTTCATCCCTAATGAAGTGTGCACAGTAACATGGGTAATGGTTGCTCCAAGTTTCTTTTCCCCCTTTGCATAATGTTAGGGGAAATGCAGCATATATTTAAAAACATAGGCTGCAGACTAACAATTGTTGATGTCAGATTACCATTGAGAAGGATTAGCCTCTTATTTATCCCTGAAAATTAATGCACAAATTAAATGTTTCAGAGTCATGACTAAAAGCGGTCATGCTATGATCATTTTAACTAAAAAATACATTTATTCTGCAGAGTTCAGCAAAGAAAACATGAAAACAATGTGAACACAGCTTTATTGCAACATATTTCTACTAACTATGGGAACTCTTATGACAAATCGCACCGTGCTGCAGCTTCTCTGCTGACTCTTCAAGTAGCAGCACTCATTAATGTTAAAACTGGTTCTTGGAATTTGAGTCTTCCATGTATGTAATATATTAAAATAGATTTCAATTCCCACCCATACTATATAATTTTTCTTGTTAAGAAATAATATAAATGGATTTGACTGGAAAGCATTTAGACCGCAACATGAAGTGGTTTTGAAAATGGATGTTTCTGAATATCTTCAGGCTTCGATGCGTGCGTCGTGGTCTCAGGCAGAGAACAGGGAAGACGGTGGGAAAGACACTGGAGATAAAAGGCAGTATCTACAGTGGCAGAACAACCTACTGGACCACATCGATGCTGTCCAGGACGAGGTATCCCACAGGATGGATTTCATAGAAAGAGAGTTGGACGGTAAGAGAAAAGAGTTGGACAAAGTTGTATGTTTTTGTGTGTAAACAAGCCCTCACCGCTGCTCTTTGCTGTCCTTTTTCAGTGCTGGAGAGCTGGCTCGACTACACTGGAGAGTTGGAGCCTCCTGAACCTCTTGCTCGTCTGCCTCAGCTCAAACAACGCATGAAACGGTTGCTGTCACAGCTGGGAAAGGTGCAGCAGATCGCTCTGTACAGCTCCACATGAGGGCACCAGAGATCCGCTCCAGTCAGCGCAGCTCGCTGTAGCAGAGCAGCAGACGAGAGATAACTCGGTAATCCGACCTCATTTAGTTTCTCCTTTGTGGAGTGGAATCTAATGCTGCAGCCATCCTGTGTCGTATTTGAATATTTATATGGATATGTATTGAAAGTGAGTATCTTAAATCAGGATGAAAAAAAATATCCTCGTAAAATGCAGGAGAAAATCTTTAGATTACACTTGATGTGTCTCCCATGCAACTCTAAACCTTATGAATGCCTTTTGTCCAAACTACTTATCGTCACCCTGTTTCTCAGCGCACAGTGCTTTACAGGCAGAAGCTTTATTTTCAAATTGCAGTCGAGTCCATGAACCAACGCTCTTTACAAGTGTTCTGAACACATTTTGACATGGTCCTTTTTTGTGCATTAATTGTGTCAATTCGTTTCTGTTCACCTGTCCTCCCATATTGTGTTAAAACTCTGGCTGTGATGTAGACAGTTGGTAACTTGAATACATTCAGATGTAACATTACTCTTCAACCAGTCTTTAATTAATATTCTGTTTCCATTTGCACTGTGAAGCTCTTGGACATTTTATTTGTTGTATCTTAAGATGAAGCTTGTTTCATCTGTTTGTTCATCTGTGTACTGATCATATGGTTTTTGTCAGTTTATCTCCTATTTTTCTTTGAATTGTTTTTGTAGCATTTGTTGTATAATTCACTGAAAACTGTTTATGTGGATTCTTATTAAACTAGCATTTTGTCAAAATGTTTCCTAGAAAACATGTAAATTTATTATTTTTCTATTATTTTTGTTGTGTTTCATCTCTTAATGTGTTTTGGTTTCTTATAAATTGTCATACAGAAGTGAGTAACTGAATTGACAATATTGTCCAAATGCAGATATTGTTTGTTACTGTACTGTAAACGTCTGTTTCTAGAAGCAGGGAAAAATGTCAAAAACAATGCAAACAAATTTCCTGGTACATCAATAAACTATCATTATTAATCTCTGAACACCTTTCCTGGTATTTTCTCAACAAGTCTGACATGTTGGTATTTTAAGTAAAGCAGATTTAAAGTACCGGTACCCAGTAATTGTTTTTGCATGCACTGTGGAGGAAATCGGGTTGAAACATTTTTATTTAAAAAAAAAAAATTTTGCCATATTTTTTTCTTTTGATATTTTTTATGCACTGTGGCGAAACAATTTTTATGGCCTAACTGATTTTGTGATGTTATATAATCAGATTTTAAAAAAAGAATAGTCTTCGTTTGAACCACAAAATTTAATCTGTAAAAGATGGACATAATGTGTCATTTTGTTTCGCACATTAAAATCACCTTCAAGTTTTTACTGGGCATGCGCAATCATTTTATTCTACCTTGAGCTGCTCCGACAAATGGGAATAACGGAAACCACAATTTATTTGTATTATGTAGTTTTCCATATCAATTTTTCCGAGTGAAATATTTTAGAACAGCGTGAGTGCTCTCGATCTTCATTTACCTTCTGTGTGTGGAACCGCCGCCTCTCATTGGCTGATCAACAGTGTCTTCCTCCGCAGCGGTGTCAAGCTCCGCCCACAGACATATACAGGCTGACGTAGAGGAAGCGGCGGGCAGGGACAGTGCGTTTTATATCCAAAGACAATCGTTGAACTGCTTGTATTCTGCTGTTTATCCAGCGAGGAAGTTATTAAAACCTAACGGAGACTTAATTCATCGAAAAGGTAAGCCTAACGTGCGTGTTTACTCCGGAACATGTACCACTTGCAGATGCGCTCGATGCCACGGATTACAGATCAACGGATCTCCAACCTGTTCTGTTGCTGTCAGTATGTCCAGTAATTATGTTTAAGTTATAAAACGAAGCTAACAGAGCAACGCGCCATTAAAAGCCTGTTTTGTTTTTAAAGCGCGAGGACAGCCGTTAGCTAAAGGAGCGCGTGAAGCGTGTTTTAACTGCCGTTCAGTTGAATGAAGTTCATCGCTGCTGCTGGTTTTTGACACAGATGCGACAATTCGTGTTTTCACGGTGAACTGACGTTCCTCCCAACCTCAGGTTATTAAACACTGACAGCTCTTTACTCTGTAACATTTTCTACTAGAATAACGGAAAGAGAAGTTCTAGTAAAGGTAAAAGAAACGAGGCCTGCCACGATGCCTTCAAGAACCAGGCTCAAAACTCTGTAATTTATCGTGTTTTCAATCTAGTGCTTTGAAAAATTATAGTTTAAATGAACAAGAGTAAACTGGTTTTTATAGAACATTCTCCACTAATGTATGATTAGAGAATACATAAAAGTACCTCTTTATTATATTGATTTTGACCTTTAAAAACTTGTGTAGGATGAAATGCTTTTCTGTGTTTATTTCCTGGATTATAATCTGGTTTTGGTGTAACTCTTTACATTTGCTCATTTATTTTTGTAGCGAGCCTGTTTACTCTGAGGCACATCAGTAATATTAGCAGGTGTCACACCTGACTTACCACATGGTGGGAATGGGATACAAGGTCACACAGGTGTTCAGTGTCAGGTGGGGGTGGGGGGTTCAGTGTCACCACCGCCATCTTGAAACCACATGTGCACTTTAAAATATTATTACTGACAGAATAAATGTAGTTTGGTCAATTAAATAAGGCAGTGAAGCACGAGAAGGTCATTGTGACCTTTGTTTTGAATTTTGAACTGTTCTCCCTTGATGTGTGTGTGTGTGTGTCCGTCCGCAAAATAACTCCTGAACAACTGGACCGATTTTAATGAAAGTCTCAGAAAGTAATTAATGAATGGGCATCTACATCTGATTAGCCTTTGGAGTTGGCTTAAAGGAGCTGTATGTAACTTTTCTAACAATATATTTTTAACATATTTCTTCACTCTGTCACTACCTCCTGACATACTGATGTTAGACAAAGTAATCTCTGAAAAAAACTATTGTCCCCTTGCTTCTCTAAAAGCATTTCTAAAAAGCCACAGTGACACGCTGTTAACCAGCCAATAAAAACAGAGCTTGACTTTGAATCAGCCAATAAAAACGGAGCTTGAATTTGAATTTCAGCAGAGCAAGAGTAACAGAGCCATATATGGCTCTGAGGGGGAGGGACCAGAAAACGTGTCTCTGTTCAAAATTTTCCTAAGTTCCAGCGTGTTCCAGAAATTACATACTGAACCTTTAATTCAAGATGGCCACCACAGCTAAATTCATTCAACCTTTATTTAGTCAGTTAAAGGTTCAGTATGCAGTTTCTGTAGAACTGCAGCACTTAGAAATATTTTCAACAGGCAAAGCATTCTGATCCCTCCCCCTCAGAGCCATATGTGGCTCTGCCCCCTTGTGGTCTGTTGAATTTCAAATTCAAGCTCTGTTTTTATTGGCTCTGTTTTTATTGGCTGATTCAAATTCAAGCTCTGTTTTTATTGGCTGATTCAAATTCAAGCTCTGTTTTTATTGGCTGGTTACAAACTCTGTTTTTATTGGCTGGAAAATGGCGGGTCACCTTTTCTTTTTAGAAATGCTTATTTACCACCTGGAGAAGCAAGGGGACAATATTTTTTTTAATTTTTTTTCAGAGATTACCTGGCTAACATCAGTCTGTCAGGAGGTAGTGACAGAGTGAAGAAATATGTTCATAAAAAAAGCTACATACTGAAGCTTTAAATCTCATTGAGCCTCGTGGACTCATTTACAAGAGCGACCTGCTACAAACTAAAGAATGATGAACAGCAATGGTAGAATTTCCTTAAACAATAAACAATAGAAAAACATAAGAATACAGAATTACAGAAATATAGAATTTATTGAATTTAAATGACCTTAGCAAACACACATGTTTATGGCTCAGACAGTTTTATAGATCAGTGTTTTTCAACCTTTTTTGAGCCAAGGCACAGTGTTTTCATTGAAAAAAAATCCCGAGGCACACCACCAACCAAAACTGTAAACATAGATACACTGTATCCGCCTATATTAAATATACACTGTAGTCATTCTTATCAAAGTGTCTTGAATAGGAATGACATAAACACAAAAATGTATTTTAATCATATTTTATATTTCTTATTTCAAATTGCACTTAACATGTCTTCAAAAATACACCCGAACAGTACCACAACAATGTGGTACTGAGGTTTTAGAAAAGGGGGGCTTTTTTGATAAATTTCCAAGGCACACCTGATGATCACTCGCGGCACACTAGTGTGCCTAGGCACAGTGGTTGAAAAACACTGTTATAGATATTGAGCTAAACTTTGGTGTGGTAGTTGCTGAGAGTTACTCCCGACGCATGAAGTTGGGTCACAGAAGTCATGCATGCTGTGAATTCTAGCTGCTTCAGTTTTACAGATATTGAGCTAAAATGTGGTTTAGAGCGGAGGGTCATCCTCATCACATTCTCTGGGCACTAAAGCCTCTCTCAAGAAGTCACCATCTCACATGGGATCACGCACACATGTACCATTCTGTTAAAGGATTAACCAAGCAGGTTTAATGTGTCTCTTCTCGTTGAAATGTGATATGTTTAAAACTGCCTAGAAATCCTTCCTTCAAGGATTGCTAGGCTTTTTTAGTTTTAAATCTATTTTTCATATTTAATTTTGTTACAGCTGATTCAGGTGTTCTCTTGTCCATAATGTCCAAAGCACATTGCTTACATAACATGCAGAGGCCAGCGCTCTGTTTTCACTCACAACATAGACGGTTGTTCTGCCTTGAAAGATCAACAAATATTAAACTGTAGCTCAAGATGTGAATCAGGTTTTCTATAGTAGGACCATATGGTGGATAATTAAACGTTAAGCCATGCTGCTGATAGTCTGGTTGATTATTAGACTAAACCAACGTTGCTTTAACAAAGGAATGTCAAAAGTTGTTTATTAATCTGCACATTGTCCTAGTGCTCTTACAATCTGTAGGAAACAGTTTCCTCAGGACCCCTGGGAGATATATATATTTTTAATCTAAACTCACTGTAAATTAAAATGCTTGTGACAATGGCGTGCATAAAATGCGGCCAGATCTTCTGATTAAGATTTCCCCGTGCTCAAATCAATGACAACAAATTCAGCTGAGTGGAAACAAAAGCAGCGTAATTCAACATGGACGCTCTAAGTAAGCGGCGTGAAACAATTGTAGCATGTCTGTGCTAAGTAATGACAATATTAAGGTGGCTTTTCAGCATGGATTACAGCATAGTCTTGATATATTGAAGGGATTACCAGGCATATAAAAAGTGATAAATGCTCTTGTGTGGAAGAGGATTTCTTGCAGCTGTGGCAGGGATGAATGTCAGGCGGTAACACTCACTGCAGGGATGGAGGCAGTAATTATACCACAGTGCTGACAGTCAGGCTGACTCCTTACTACTCACACATCAGCTTTTACTACATCTGCTCTGCATTATAAAACGTGACCTGTGGGCCAAATCTGGGCGTTTACTGTGACCCAGAGGTGTTCACAGAACCAAACTCAATCAAAACAGCTGGAGGAGGAAGAGTTCTGCTTTTATATGGTATTGATTTGAATCAAAGATGGAAAGTAACAAACTACATTTACTCATGTTACTGCACTGAATACAGTATTAATGTACTGGTCATCTGCCATGTATGAATTGGCCAGAAGTGATTATGACGAGTCACAGAGGAAAGGTTTGACGTTAAATTAACCCATGGAGAAGTGTGTATGACTCCGCCCACTTGACGTGCTTCAGTAGAGTGCAGTTAAAGGGGACCACAGATAGGCTTTTAAAAATTTAATGTTATGTCTGTGGGCTATCCAGACAATGTTCATTCAATTTAATACACAAAATAATTCTTAGATAATCAATTATACCCTTTTTAATTCTGCCATTTTTAACTTTCGTTTTGAACAACTGGTTTATGATAATGAGCTCTCATGGCCACGCCCTTCAATAATCTGTTTACATTAACTACGCCCTCTGTAAGAGCCAGTATCTAATCTGTTGTTGTTTTAAAATTAGCTCTTTTTTTATTACTCATTTGACTTACTGTTGGTGCTAGCTTAAGATAACTTACCGAAAGCCGTCTACGCGCGCCGCCATGAGCTGCTCCTTTTAGCCCGAATCCGAGGTTAAAAATAGCTCGTTCCTCCTCCGCCCTTTTAGGTCCGCTGGTTGCATGTGGCGCTTTTGGGAGCTATCTCTGCTCTAGTACAGACACACACAAAGTTCACTGAGTGTTTCCAGTTAATTTATCCGTATGAGGCAACCTCTGACCGGACCCCACGCTCCTCAAAAGCCACCAGCTCCCGCCCGCAGATGGTCTCTTCGCCGGCGGTCTGCTCGTTTGCCGGCTGCTCGTTGGGAGCGATCGCTAATACGCTAAAAATTGAACTAAAACGTAAAAATAACAATTATACTTTATTTATAAAGCCATTTAAAACAACCACAGCTGCAACAAAGTGCTGTACACATGAAATTAAAGCTCCACTGACATCATCTTTTAACTTTCCATAAAATGGCACAACATATATATATATATATATATATATATATATATATATATATATATATATATATATTAAGATTGACCTCTGATCGTTTTTGCTAAAACAATGTTAAATTAATTAAAATTCCTCTCAAAAATAGTTTAAAATTAGCGCCTTTTTTTAATTGATAAATACTATTTTCCCGTCGCGCGATTATGACGTCAGACACAGACGAAGATGCAAACGCATCCGTCCGATTTAGCCATTTAAAACTTTATGTTTCAGAGAAGCCAAAGTTATTTCGAGTAAACAGCAGGTTATAATTTTTTTTCAGTTCTTGGCATAAACCAACACAGACATGTTCCCGTTTTTAGTGTTTTACATGCTTTATATGATGCGAAGCCACGGAGCTCCCAGGCGGGAGCTGAAACAGCTGCCGTAATCCGGCATGAAAAAGAAAAACACACCGCTGGCTGAAGCCCTGAGCTCGATGGAATGTCCGGCGTAAAACTAACTTGACCGCGGTTTAATGTGACGCAGATGTGTTTATATAGCTCTGCTCTGCAAACATTGAACGTTGTTGTCTTGCGGTGTTGAGTGTAAAATATTTCCGTGACACAACGCACATGTTACGATGAAAAGTCGGCTAGCTGCTAGCATGCACTCACCAGTGTTGTCCGAATCGATCTTGCCACAGGAACAAGCGTCCAAGCTCCATGTAAACAATCCATCTTGCGAAAGAAACAAGCGTCCAGCTCCATGTAAACAATCCATGAACAAACGACCCGCTCTTTCCAAACGATGTCAAAACAAACCCAACAGAGTACTCAGTCAGCCCCTCACGCTTGTAGCTGCCTGCAAACTATGAACTGGATTTCCTGAATGTGAGGCGGGTCTTGTTACTCTGGGTTCATGAGACACGCCTCCGTTCAGGAAATCCATTCCATAGTTTGAAGCCAACGTGCATCATGGGTTGGATCGATACGTAAACAAGGCTGGTATCGGTATGTGCCATGAGCATTGGTTCCGCTTCTGCTCGGAGGGCGGGCCAGGGTCCATCTTACACGGGCACGGGCCCGTGAGTAGAACCGCCACAGACTTTGGCTTCTCTGAAGACAAACCGCTAAAATATAACGTTTTAAATGGCTAAATTGGACGGATGCCTTTGCATCTTCGTCCATTGTATCAATGTGCGCAGTTGACGGAGTCTGTGTCTGACGTCATAATCGCGCGACGGGAAAATCCATATTTATCAATTAAAAAAAAGGCGCTAATTTTAAACTATTTTTGAGAGGAATTTTAATTAATTTAACATTGTTTTAGCAAAAACGATCAGAGGTCAATCTTAATATATATATATATGTTGTGCCATTTTATGGAAAGTTAAAAGATGATGTCAGTGGAGCTTTAAGAACATTTAAACAAAAGATGAGATGAAATCAGGAAAAACAAGTCGAGCTAAAACATTTTTTTACCATACCATACCATACCATTTTATTTATAAAGCACTTTAAACAGGAACAAGTCCACACCAAAGTGCTGGACAAACAAACACGCAACAGGCAACACAGACAATGAAGTACAACACGAAAAACATAAAAACATTGCAGATCATAAATCAAACGATCCAATACAAATCAGCTGGCATTGAAAGCAATGGAGTAGTAGTGAGTTTTTAACCGGGATTTGAAAACCGAGAGGGAGGGGGCCTGTTTGATGAGCAGCGGTAACTCGTTCCAGAGTCTTGGGCCTGCTACAGAGAACGCCCTGTCACCCCTGCGCTTAAGGCGAGTTTCTGGAACTATTAAGAGTACCTGATCCTCTGACCTCAAAGCACGTGGAGGGACATATGGGTGTATCAGATCCGAGAGATAGGCGGGGGCGAGACTGTTCAGCGATTTGTAGACATACATGAGAATTTTGAATTGGATTCGAAGATGAACCGGTAGCCAGTGAAGGGAGGCCAAGACTGGTGTAATGTGCTCTCTTTTGCGTGTGCTGGTTAAAAATCGGGCAGCTGCGTTCTGAACCAGTTGTAATCGTGCAATGGTGGCTTGACTGACGCCAAACAGAAGTGAATTGCAGTAATCAAGCCTAGATGTAATGAATGCGTGAATCACTGTCTCCAGGTTGTTTTTGGATAATATGGGCTTCAGCTTAGACAGACGCCTCAGCTGGAAAAAACAGGATTTGACGATCATGTTTACATGACTGTTGAGTTTCATGGCAGGATCCATTATCACTCCCAGATTTGTGACTTTTTGTTTTTCGGACAGGGGTAGAGCAGACAGGTCAATGCAGTGGTTTGAGGTTGTGTCATTGGGAAGGAACAATATGGCTTCAGACTTCTTATCATTGAAGCTTAAGAAATTTAAATTTTTTAAGTTGTCCTTTGTGCACGCAGCAGTTATAAAAAAAATTTTTTAACTCAATAAAATTTTAGTGAGTTTTTACGTTTACCTGAGTAAATTTATGCACACTTACTTACCGGTAAGTAAAATTTCTACTCTGAAAAAATAATAGTCAGTTTGCTACAACTGATTAGTATTTTGTGTCCACCCAATTCAAAATGGCCACCAAACCAAGACAAAAATGGCAAAAACTGAATACAGATTGTCCCCGATTTACGAGCGCTCTTACTTATGAGGTTCCGGATTTACGAGGTTATAATATTTAATAAAAATATGAAATTAAAATATATATATA
>JBBPBX010001370.1:58854-81020 GCA_038048925.1 Garcialebias charrua
TATATATATATATATATTTTTTTTTTTGTGTGTTTAAATGTTCTTAATTTCATGTGTACAGCACTTTGTTGCAGCTGTGGTTGTTTATAAAAAAAGTATTATTATTATAATTACAGTACAGTGCATAATTTTTAATTTTTAAGCCGATTTACAAAGTTTTGCGGCAGTTTCCGCCTAGGGATGGGCGATATATCGATATTTTTAAAATATCGATATTTTTTCTAAAGAGATACAAGACGAGACTATATCGTTTATATCGAAAATCCTCCTGCTGTCTGCTTTCTCCCACTCACCCCACTCCCTCTCCTTCACTGAACACAAACCCAGCCCCTCAGCGGCCCCCTCCTTCCTGCCTGCAGGAGGGCGGAGACTTTCAGCACAAGTAAACACGGCAGATATGAAGAGCGACGCTAGCTGCTGAGGGGAAAAAACAATGTTCTTTCTGAGCTAGTTTGGATTTAAATTGTCACATGAGGCGGGCAGAAAAAATATTTTTGTAGACGATGCTGAAAATAATCCCCACGAAAGGTCGGAACTACGAATCTTTTTCACCATTTAAACAGCGGAGTGGAGCATGAACCGTGAAACGGCAGAACAGAGTGTTTTTACAGCCTGATGCTTCCTTAAAACAAACCACGGGTCTGAGCTCATTTAGTCGTGCGTGCACCCACAGAGCTTTATGAGAGGAGCAGAGAGAGGTGGAGACATTAATAAATCAGCAGTTTATCATATCGCTAAAGATACTGTCCTTAGCGGCTAACAAGATGGCTAACACTTTAGCCGTCTTCTTCCACAGCTGAGACTGACAGTGTCTTTAGCGATATGATAAACTGCTGATTTAATAATGTCTCCGCTTCTCTGTTCACGTTTCTGAGTGGAGGCTCACATTACTGCAGTTCACAAACACACTGACTAAAGTGAAAGCACCTTTCTATCTTATCAAGACACTCAAAGCTCTTTAAAACACAATCTGTGTCCTCATTTACCCATTCATACACTCTACTAGAACTGTACAAAGAATAATCAGTACTTTATCACATTCCTACACTGATGGGACACACATCAGAGGCAATGAGGGGTTCAGTGTTGCCCACTGCCCAGGAACACTTCAGCATGTGACTGCTGGTGGAATTGAACTCCCAGCTCTTCCATTGGAGGAGACTGCTCTAGCCTCTCAGCCACAGCTGCCCTCAGCTGAAAAGGACTATTATTTAATAGGTGTAAATAAATGTCTAAAAAATAAAGTAATGTACGGTATGTAAATAGTTCATTTTTTAGACATTTATTTTGTAGAGTTACAGCTGTTTGTTAATAAATGTTGCTATGTGACAACTGGGACAAAGCTTTGACTCAGAAATATATTTTTGTTATTCTTTTATGGAAAGAAAATTATATTGAGATTAGGGCTGTGCGATATGACGATATATATCGTGGGGACGATAGAAACGTGTCTATCGTGCTACTTTCCTTCTATCGTCTCTATCGTGATAAATAAGAATAAAAAAATAACTGTCGCAAATAAGCTTCATATTGTGGTTTTGCGAGATGACGGCGCGGCTTTATGTTTGACGCACGCGCGGGTTTGCGACACATGCTTTACGTGGTTAAACTCGAGAGCAACAGAGACGCAGGCGCATGAAGCCGGTGTCTCAACCATAGATCTCAACAAGGAGAAAACAGCTGCACAGGCAGCCCAAGAAGAATAACTTTTACCAAAAAGAGGGGGAAGCTCACCTTGTTAGCTTCCATTATTTCGCTCCGCTGAAACTCGGAGACAAAATGGGTCCAGAGGACACGAACCCAGAGTCCAACCGAGTCCGAACTCGGGTCCAGTTAACCAATACAAAACAGACCAGAGACACAACAGAACCGCAATCAAACGCAACGTTTTCTCTTTTCTGTTTCTTGCTTTGTTTACTCAAACTTCAGAGCGGATTTCTTCTTCGTGAGTTTCATTAGCAGCTGTTGTTTTACCGCCACCTGCAGGAAAAATTTGGACCAAAGTAGAAAAGGAGTTGTTTGTTTGTTTGTTAGTTTATTCATTTTATAAAATGAAATACAACAATTAACGTATTCATAATAGAAAAAAAATAATAAAATGAAAGGTAGCAGATGAAGAATAAATCTTATTAAATCTGCTCCTTATTCATCTAATAACAGTTCAAACAATATTTTCTATAATAACAAAATAAGTAAATAACTCAGTCAATTTTCAATTCACATATATCACACATTAAATTAGATTCATTTATATTTTTTTTAGCAATTCATTTTTTACCAGTTTCTTAAATACAAGGAATGATTTGGCTTCCTTAACATTTGTCATTTGGCATTAAGTCATTCCATAATCGTACTCCTTGAATTAAGGTAGATCTTAGGTAGATCTAGTTTCTACTTTGGTCCAAATTTCCTTGTTCTTTTTGTTCACATTCTTATAAATGTAACTATCTGTAGTAAAATAATAAAATAAAAAAACTTTGGTCCAAATTTTTGCTGTACACACACACACACACACACATCGTGTTGTATATATCGTGATATATATCGTTATCGTGATATAAAAAAGTCCATATCGTGATATATGATTTTTTCCATATCGCCCAGCCCTAATTGAGATATATATCGTATATCGCAATATATCATAACAATATCGAGATATGAATTTTGGTCCATATCGCCCAGCCCTAATATATATATACAGTATATATACAGGTAGTCCCCGATTTACGAGATTTCGGCTTACGAGATAGTCGGAGGAATGGAACTCGCTTGTAAGTCGGAGACCACCTGTAATTCTGTGAGGTGTTGATGTAACATTTGGCATAAAATGAGCTGTCAGTGAGCCCTAAGATATACAGAACCTTGAATTACTAGTTTTATATTTTTGCAATAAGTTATTGGTGAAATTGTCTGTTAGCAAAATATCTAATCACTTATCTATTTGCTGCCATAGAAAATGCAAAAATGGCTACTACCGGTATAATCAAAAATTTAAGATAGCTGCCAAAGCTACAGGAAATATGACCAGAGCTCTCATTTTTAGACCTATTCAAGTTAATATATTATAATAATATAATATTGAATATATATTCAAGTTCATAACAAACCAAGATGGCGCCCATAAGCATGGCTGCGTGTCCGCCTCTCCTGTGGGTGTTTGGAATTTTTGTGTTTTGTTCGTTCTTCATTGGAGACATAACTACACTGCTGGTTTATGATCGGAAGCAGCTTCTGGATTTACGGTTTGCTGCCGCGGATGTCGCTGATTCGGGCCAGTATGACCGTACCTCGGGATCGGGGAGGCCCCCTCTGCCCCCGTTGCTCGGAGACGAGCTGCCCGTTTACCTCCGCTGCTCTTCGCACCAGCCTGCACGGAGAAATCGATCGACTCGGAGGAAGAAACGCGGCTGTCGAGCTGGCCGGCTGGTGAAGCTCAGAGCCCGGCGTTCTGCCTCGCTGTCTTCAGCTGATGGTCTCGATTCTCATCGCCAGTCTCCCGCGTGCACGGACCAGGAAAACAACGAGGATCTGCAGCCGGAGCAGCTCTCTGTGGGCAGCGAGCCGCGGGGCGCTCCCCCACCAGCTGTTAGCACATCAGCTGCTAGCAGCTCATCAGCGGCTAGCTCGGATATCATCAAATTCTGTGTTGTCAACGCCCGATCTGTTTGCAACAAAACGTTCATCCTCAGGGATTACTTTGAAGAGCACGACTTGGACTTTTTCTGCATCACAGAATCGTGGATGTCGTCGGGTGAGTCCAGCGCGCTGACGGAAATAATACCACCAAACTGTTTGTTTTTTAACGACCCGCGACCATCAGGTCGTGGCGGTGGGTTATTAACTATCTTCAAATCAACTTTTGACTGTAAACAACTGTCCATTCCAGTCTCCTGCTCTAGCTTTGAGCTGACTGTGTTTGAACTCGGACATTCACCTGTAACTTTGTGTGCTCTTGTCTACCGGCCGCCTCGTTCTAAGAACTTCATCAGCGAGTTTTCTGATTTCTTGGCTGAAATTACAGCTAAATATTCTCGGGTCGTCATTTCAGGCGACTTCAACTTGCACGTGTGTTGTCCTGAGAAGCCCATGGTTAAGGACTTTTTAGATTTATTGGACTCATTTAATTTAACTCAACACGTGAACTCTTCCACACAGCAGCGTGGACATTTGTTGGACCTTGTTTTAACATGTGATGTGACCGTTTCAAACCTTGAAATAGGAGACAATGCATTCTCAGATCATAGGCCAGTGAATTTTCAGGTCACCATCCCCCATGTAACACCTAAAACATGCATTTCTGCACGTAAAGGCAGGAATGTTAACCATTTAACTGCCGCACGTTTCACTGAGGTCTACAACAATGACATGTTAATTCAGCCCCCGGGGTTCCTCTCCAGCACTGAGGAGCTGACAAACCAGTTTGACTCTGTTTGTTTAAAGGCTTTGGACCAAGTGGCGCCTATTAAATCTAGGAGACCAAAACTCAGGGCTGAACCGTGGCTGAACGACACGACCAGAGCTGTTAGGCAGCAATGCCGAAAGGTGGAGAGGAAGTGGAAAAAAGACAGTCTGCAGGTCTCTTTTGAGATGGTAAAAGAGAGCTGGCGCCGATATCAGAAAGCAGTGAAAACTGCTAAATCACAATACTTCTCTGATATCATTGCTGCAAATTCACGTAACCCTCGAGTTCTGTTCTCCACCCTAAACTCTGTTCTCCACCTCACTGAACAATCACCCATGGAAGCCTCGACTGAGCTGTGCGAGAACTTCCAACATTTCTTTTTAGATAAAATCGCAACCACCAGGGCTCTCATTTCTCCCCCATCTCACGATCCATCCATCCCACCTCAATCTGTTGCTGTGTTTGAACATTTTGAACCAGTCTCTCTGTCCTCTCTAGAGCAGGTCATGTGCAGCATGAAACCATCTGGCTCCCCCTTCGATGTGGTCCCTCCTCGGCTTCTAAAGGAGGTTTTTCACACTCTAGGTCCCTCCATTCTCTCGATTGTAAATAGCAGTCTATCTTCGGGTGTGGTGCCAAAATCATTAAAACATGCTGCTGTTCAACCCCTCCTGAAAAAACCAAACCTCGACCCGTCAGTATTATCCAACTTCAGGCCTGTCTCCAGACTCCCATTTGTTTCTAAACTTCTAGAGAAAATAGTTGAGTCCCAACTAAAGTGCTTCCTGGAGGATCACGCTATCCCCGAGCTATTCCAGTCTGGCTTCAAATCCCTCCACAGCACTGAGACTGCCCTACTGAAGGTTTTTAACGACATCTTTCTATCCACAGATACTGGTGACTCTGTGCTGCTTGTCCTATTGGACCTCACATCCGCTTTCGACACCATCGACCATGAGATCCTCATTGCTAGGTTGGAGCAGTGGGTGGGCATCTCAGGATCAGCCCTAAACTGGTTCAGATCCTACCTCTCTGACAGGTCTTTTTGTGTGTCCATCAATGATTTTACTTCTGCAGTGGCGGCTCTTAAATGGGGGGTTCCGCAGGGGTCCATCCTGGGTCCTCTCTTGTTCTCCTTATACCTGCTGCCACTCGGTGCTATTTTCCGGAAACACAATATACCTTTCCACTTCTACGCTGATGACTGTCAAATCTACTTCCCCCTAAGACAAAATGGTACAGGCTCTATTCAACCTCTGCTCGACTGCCTGGCTGACATCAGGGACTGGATGGCTTTAAATTTCTTAAGCTTCAATGATAAGAAGTCTGAAGCCATATTGTTCCTTCCCAATGACACAACCTCAAACCACTGCATTGACCTGTCTGCTCTACCCCTGTCCGAAAAACAAAAAGTCAAAAATCTGGGAGTGATAATGGATCCTTCCATGAAACTCAACAGTCATGTAAACATGATCGTCAAATCCTGTTTTTTCCAGCTGAGGCGTCTGTCTAAGCTGAAGCCCATATTATCCAAAAAGCACCTGGAGACAGTGATTCACGCATTCATTACATCTAGGCTTGATTACTGCAATTCACTTCTGTTTGGCGTCAGTCAAGCCACCATTGCACGATTACAACTGGTTCAGAACGCAGCTGCCCGATTTTTAACCAGCACACGCAAAAGAGAGCACATTACACCAGTCTTGGCCTCCCTTCACTGGCTACCGGTTCATCTTCGAATCCAATTCAAAATTCTCATGTATGTCTACAAATCGCTGAACAGTCTCGCCCCCGCCTATCTCTCGGATCTGATACACCCATATGTCCCTCCACGTGCTTTGAGGTCAGAGGATCAGGTACTCTTAATAGTTCCAGAAACTCGCCTTAAGCGCAGGGGTGACAGGGCGTTCTCTGTAGCAGGCCCAAGACTCTGGAACGAGTTACCGCTGCTCATCAAACAGGCCCCCTCCCTCTCGGTTTTCAAATCCCGGTTAAAAACTCACTACTACTCCATCGCTTTCAATGCCAGCTGATTTGTATTGGATCGTTTGATTTATGATCTGCAATGTTTTTATGTTTTTCGTGTTGTACTTCATTGTCTGTGTTGCCTGTTGCGTGTTTGTTTGTCCAGCACTTTGGTGTGGACTTGTTCCTGTTTAAAGTGCTTTATAAATAAAATGGTATGGTATGGTATGGTAAGTTGAAGAAAACAAGTCACCCATCGGCTTTTCCAGGAATTTTTTCTAAATGTCCGCTTTTCTTATTTATTTACATTTTTTAACAAAGTCCTGGTCAAAAATGTGTTTAAAGAAGCTGCCAAATAAAGAAAAACAAACAAGAAGGATGTTCAAAAAGTTTTAAAAACTGCTAAAGTTCGTTTGAAAAAGCAAAATAGAAACAATTGTTTTTTAAACTTTTCCCTCAGTATTATACATTTTTGTTGTTGTTGTTTGCTGTTTATAAATAATCTTTTATACCATACTTTTTTTATTTATAAAGCACTTAAAAACAGCAACAAGGCCAGCCAACGTGCTGTACAGGTAGTCCCCGACTTACGAGCGCTCTTACTTACGAGGTCCCGGACTTACGAATATGCATCTCACTAAAAAAAATTATTATTATTTTTTAATAAATGAATACATGTACAGTACTGTACAGTCACCAAGCACTTAGCCTATCCTAACACAGTTTTTAAAGATGAAGTAGTGAGTTGAGTTGTCTCCCTTTCACATAAAGGGAGCTAGCTCCCTTTATGTGAATGGAGCCTGCTGGGGAGGAGGGAGACAATTCAACTGACTCCTTAACTGTGTTAGGATAGGCTAAGTGCTTGGTGACTGTACAGTACTGTACTGTACATTTATCTATTTATAAATAAAAAATAAATATATATACTGTACAGTACAGTATATTTTTAATAAATAGATAAATGTACAGTACTGTACAGTCACCAAGCACTTAGCCTATCCTTAAAGATGGAGTGAGTGGAATTGTCTCCCTCCTCCATGCAGGCTCCATTCCCATAAAGGGAGCTAGCTCCCTTTATGTGGAAGGGAGACAATTAAACTCACTCCTTCATCTTTAAAAACTGTTAGGATAGGCTAAGTGCTTGGTGACTGTACAGTACTGTATTCATTTCTAAAATAAAAATATTTTTTTTTATTTTTTTTATTTTTTAACTAAGAGTCGGAGTCAGAGAGTCTTTATTGTCATTTGCACCGCATGTGGTACATGTGATGAAAACGAGATTATGTACACGGGGTCCCAGTTACATCCAACAACAAATGCAAGAGAAAAAAAGAAAAAGAACAGTAATAACATCTAGAATTAACTAAGAAAAACATCAACTAGTAATACACTAAGCCCTAATGTAGTGGAAAAACATCATTATAAACAGCAGCACGAACATGAGTCTGTATGAGCAGATGGTCACAAATGAACACAGCAACAAGAAAACAGATCAGCATCAGCATGATGTGATATTTTGCAGTGATTATTCTTATTATTTATTTATTCATGAGTCTAACAGCCTCAGGGTAGAAGCTGTTCCTCAGTCTAGTGGTTCTACATTTGATGCTCCTCAACCTCCGTCCTGAGGGGAGTGGGGCAAAGAGTGAGTGTGCTGGGTGAGTGGGGTCTTTCATGATGCAGGTGGCTCTTTTCCTGCATCTGGAGGTGTAAATGTCTGTGATGGTGGGGAGACTGACTCCAACATCTTCTGTGCAGCCTTCACCACTCTCTGTAGAGCTTTTCTTTCTGCAGCTGTGCAGCCTCCATGCCACACGTTGATGCTGGAGCACAGGATGCTCTCCACTGCACACCTGTAGAAGGAGGTGAGGACTGGGCTGCTCAGACCAGCTCGTCTCAGCCGTCTGAGGAAGTAGAGTCTCTGATGACCTTTCTTGATCAGGCTGGTGGTGTTGTTGCTCCAGCTGAGGTTATCATTCAAGTGTACACCCAAGTATTTGTAGCTGGAGACCACTTCCACTGCAGATCCACCTATGTTCAGTGGGGTGTGGGTGTGTTTGTTCCTTCTGAAGTCCACAATCATCTCCTTTGTCTTCTTCACATTCATGTGAAGGTTATTCTCTTTGCACCAGCTCTCCAGGTGTTCCACCTCCTGCCTGTAGCTGGACTCATCATTGTTTGTGATGCATCCCACCACCGCTGTATCATCTGCAAACTTAACAATATGACAGCCTGGATGTGTGGCTGTACAATCATATGTGAGCAGAGTGAACAGAAGAGGGCTCAGCACACATCCTTGAGGAGAGCCAGTGCTGAGGGTAATGGTGGAGGAGGAGAAGTTGTGGATCTTCACGGACTGTGGTCTGTTTGTTAAGAAGTCTAGTACCCAGTTACAAATAGAGGGGCTTAGTCCAAGTGTAGATAGTTTGTCTATCAGAGTTTGGGGGATCATGGTGTTGAAGGCAGATGTGAAGTCCACAAAGAGCATGCGCACGTATGTGATCTTACTTACGAATTTTTGACATACGAGCGCCCCCTAGGGACAGAACTCGCTCGTAAGTCGGGGACTACCTGTACAGCAAAACAAAACCAGCAAAGGACACAATATAAAATATATTGATCCACAGAGGTAAAGATAACAACTAAATGGCTAACATTATAAAATACAGACAAGTTAAAATCAGCTCATACAGTGTCAAAACCCAGGGAATTAATATTTTATGCTTATTTATTAATACATATTACATATTACTGTATATGTATACATGCATATATATATATATATATATATATATATCTATATATATATATATATATATATATATATATATATATACTGTATATACATTACATATTTATATTTATAACCCATCAGTGCTTATAAAGAACACAAAATGTTTAAAATGCATTAGGTTAAAAGTCATTTTCTCTTCATTCCTGTCAGTCTTAAAACAAACCACTCCAGGTTTCTGAACAGATGTATTTATAACAATAAAATCCAGCTTAAAAACATTCAGACTATCCCACATGTTTCTGTTGTTTAATTGACCGCTGCATTGGGTCTACGTTTGTAACACAAAATGAGATTAAAGGATAACAAGATTTATCCTTCTTGGTGGTGTTGTGTTCTTTTGGTTTGATTTTGTTTTCAGAGACAGGAATTGATCAGTTTTTTGTAATCTAAAAAAGTTAAGTCTGGTCCTCTGGATATTCAAAAAGCAAAACAAAAAAATGGTAGAAACGTTTCAGCTTTCGTCCGAAAGACTCCTTCAGTTTGAGGAGCTGTATTCTGTGCCACAGACTGTACCCAGAGGAGGCCACACCTAGTCTGTATGGTTTACCTAAAATCCACAAACAAGGTGTACCTTTAAGACTAATTGTTAGCATGATTTAACTCAGTCACTTACAATGTTTCCAAATATCTGGCGTCTGTACTCATCCCTTTAGTTGGCAGCTCAGAACACCACATACAGAACACCATGGACTTTGTGGATAAGGTGAGGGATGTCATCATGGAGACTGATGAAACAATGGTCTCTTTTGATGTCACATCACTCTTTACGTGCATTCCTGTTGATGAGGCAGTAGAGGTGGTCTGTTTAAGGTTAAAATCAGACACCACTCTGAACAGCAGGACCACGCTTTCCACAGAGCAACTGTGTCAACTCTTGAAACTGTGCCTGCAGTCAACCTACTTCACATATGGGGAGCAATATTATAGGCAGAAACATGGGTGTGCTATGGGGTCTCCAGTTTCTCCTATTGTTGCCAACCTGTACATGGAGGAGGTAGAAAAGAAAGCCTTGACGTCCTTTTCAGGGAGACCACCAAGTCATTGGTTCAGGTATGTTGACGACACCTGGGTTAAAATTAAATCTCAGGAAGTCCAACATTTCACTGATCACATCAACTCTGGATAAATATATCAAGTGGATAAATATATCAAGTTCACACGAGAAGATGTCTGAGGTCTCAGTCTATGATGGAGGACATTTGCAAACTGAGGTGTACCGCAAACCCACCCACACAGACCAGTATTTGCAGTTTGACTCCCATCACCCTCTGGAGCACAAGTTAGGAGTCATCAGGACTCTGTATCACAGAGCAGACAGCGTCCCCACTAACTCAGCAGCCAGACAGAAGGAGAAATCACACACAAGACAGGCTCTAGACTCGAGAAATGTGGATATCCTAATGCCTCATCCTCACCTAAAGCATATCGCGCTTCCAAAAATCTCCAAATGCACTGTACTGGCTGCTTGTCAACAGATGACTGTCCTCATCTAACGCGTCTGCAGTGGGAGGAGGAGCGTGTTGGTCCTCTTCCGGTGGTGGTGTTTGTTTATTTCCGGTCTCAGAAAAATGGCGGACGCAATACGAAGAATTGCCTTGTACTTAATCTACAAAGCAGCAACACGCAGACGCCGTGCACAACGACGATTCTGGATTCACCCCACATTAGAGAGGCGTCATGGATTCGGTGAATTTCACCATCTGATCCAGGAGCTGCGCGCAGACGAGGAGCGCTTTCAGCGGTACTTCCGTGTCACCCGCCCCCAGTTTGACGACCTGCTGTAAGTTTCTCCTCCATGTTTACCGCGGGATTTTTTTCATCTGTTAAACGTTTCGCGCGGTGCCCACCTAATTCCGTCCCGTCGTCGTTGCGTGATCACATGGCAGAGTCTCTCCTGATTGGTCCTGATTGTTTGCTGCTGAGCAGCGAGCTGAATCTAGCTGTGGAAGCACGGAATGCCGTGCTTCCACAGCTGTGCTGCCGAGCAGCACAGTCGCTGCTCGGATGCGACGCGGGAGTAGGAAACAGCTGCTGCTCACTTTCGCGCTGCTTGTATGCTGTAGATGCGCCGCGACACGACCCGCTGCTCCAAGATTCGCGTCCCCATAGACTTCAATGTAAAGTGGCTGCTTCGGCTGCGCGAGATGCGTGCGGTGGGGATCCAGCATTACTGGACCTTCCTGAAAGCAGAGAAGAAACCCAAACAGGACTCCAGCCAGCCATCAGCTGAAAAGAAGGAACCCAGACCCAGACCAGTGGTCATTCCGTATGTTGCGGGAGTTTCAGAGAAACTGAGACGTTTATTTTCTAAACACAACGTCCCAGTGGCTTTTAAACCCCAAAATACATTACAGACTGGTTCATCCCAAAGATCCAGTCCCCCGGCACAAACAGAGTAATATTGTGTATGCTGTTCAGTGTCAGGAGGGCTGTGATCAGTCTTATATCGGGGAAACTAAACAGCCACTGGCCAAAAGGATGGCCCAGCACAGAAGATCAACATCATCAGGTCAGGACTCTGTGGTCTACACTCATCTCCAGGCCAGCGGTCACTCTTTCAGGGATGAAGATGTTCACATCCTTGATAGAGAGGAACGATGGTTTGAGAGAGGAGTAAAGGAGGCCATCTTTGTGAAAAGAAACCGTCCATCATTAAACAGAGGTGGAGGCCTCCGGGTTCAACTGTCCCCCTCTTACAATTAGGGATGGGGCCGATCAGATCCAGTATCGGTATCGGCCTCCGATACCAGCATACTTTAAGTATTGGATTTTCCGATCCAACCTGCCGATATTTCCGATCCATGATGCACATACGGAGAGAACATATTTAACACCACATTCTGTGACTAACGTCTTAACATTGTGTGAGTTGAACCCAATGAAGAAACTGAGCCTCACAACAGGAACCACCCAAACTTTAATAGCACACAAGAGGCAGGTCTATATCACAGACGTCCATCTCACTCATGGTGTGGCCTGTAACACTAAAATACCGCTAAGCATTATGGGAAAGACAACACAGTCCACTCCCCTTAACCGCTACAGTATATTGTGACCATAGGGGGGGGGGGGTGTTGCTTGCACTGTTGCGGGTCACAGAATATAGTGTAACAACGGGTTCAATCGACCAAACCAGAAACGGCTTCCTCTGACCTTGTTTCACAAACAAAAAGCAAAAAATATGAATCTCTAAACCTATAAAAAAAACTATAAACCTAATTATCTCTAAAACTAAACCTAATGCGCAGGGGTGGTTGACTGCCCCACTGTTGTGTTGTCTTTCCCATAATGCTTAGCGGTATTTTAGTGTTCTGGCCGCACCATGAGTCAGATGGACGTTTGTGATATATAATAATTATAATAATCATTTTATTTAAAAGCGCCTTTCAGGACACTATAGACCTGCCTCTTGTGTGCAATTAAAGTTTGGGTGTTTCCTGTTGTGAGGCTCAGAGTGTCTTCATTTGGTTTAACTCACACATTATTAAGACGGTAGTCACAGAATGTGGTGTAACACACGTGCTCTCCGTTCAAGAAATTCATTATTACAGCCTCATATAAAGTCAGTGATGATGATGATGATGATATCGGAACTGGATCGGCCGATACCCAGAGTTAAGTACTGGATCGGGATCGGAAGTGAGAAAATGTGGATTGGTGCATCCCTACTTACAATGTTGTTATTGCTAGTATCACTCAGCCCTCTGTGAATAGCAAACAACCATCAGGGTGCTAATGATCCATCATTAGGCTGATGGTCCTCCTTGATCATGTCAACAGTTTTGGCTGTCAGCAGCCAACTGGTTGATCCACTGTGAGAGGGTGATATTTATAAGACTGAGCTGAATACAGCATCTCAGACTGAGGAAGTCCTTCGGACAAAAGACGAAACGTTTCTACAATTTTTTTGTTTTTTGTTTTGCTTTTTGAATGTCCAGAGGACCAGACTTGACTTTCTATTTTTTTTTTCTACCTGGATTATTGAGCATGCTTCAGGAGAGTTTTTTGTAAAGTTTTTACTTTAGTTAAAGCAGTAACATAAGGTCAAGGCTGCTTGATTGGTTGTGTACATTTGCACTAAACGAACAACTTTAAACTCATTAGCTTTGTCCAGCTTCACATCTTAAACACGGTGATGCTGTGCTCGATTGAGTTTATGGTTTCAAACATTTGGGAGCTTACATATCCACAAGTTGTTTTTGTATATTCACTCACATTTAGTTAGTTCTGACTCATGTGTTTTTGTTGTGTTGCTGATGCATGTGTTTCACCAGCAACAAATAAAAACATTTCTGGTCAAGCTGTGTATGTGGTGTAAAGAAAAATGTTTATCATAGTGTTAAGTTTTGAAGCCAGTCTTGCCACTACTAACATGAAAAAAAAAAAACCACACTCAACAAACAAGTCTGCATCCATCCTTAGCAGAGCTGCACAGCTAAACATAGTGCAGTCTTTGTGTCTGTATGTCAGCGTGACCCTTTCTTTTGTTGTTCTGCTGCTGCATCTTTGTGTCACAGCTTCTGTAATTTAAGACGCACCAGGCTTAGAGTTACAGCACATGCTTTCCAGAAAACCACTGATGCATCTGTTCCACGAGGAGAACTTCCTAAATGACTCCAACCTGAGCCAAACTGTTCTTTTAGAGAGTCCTCCCTGATTCATCAGTTTTTGTTTGTTATCTTGTTTATCTCCTGCTGGAAAAAGAGATGTTGTACGAGATGTTTTTGTTTGTGTTTGTACGTGTACTCCTTTTGTCTGTTGTGTTATCACAATATTTCACAAACCAGTAAAGGGATTTTAATGGTACTCTCAAAAACTAAGTGACTTTTGGAGTCAATCTAGTTCAAGATGATCACTAGCTGCCATACCATGCCATACCATAGCAAAGCAAAAGTGTTTAAAACTTGGTCAATTTTGGAAATATTGAGCTAAAATCTGATGTGGCAGTAGTTGAGTCATCTTCAAAACGTACTTCAAGTGCAAGCAGATGCCAGACTTTTATTAAAGGAATGAACAGAAAATAATTTTTCTTATTAGCTGATTGTTACAGAGACCCAAACCGCAGCAGCATGAATATCATCTGAGTTGGTTTCTTGCTGCCTTGTGTGAATCAGCAGGTGTGTCCACACATTTCCAGACACGTATCTGATGGATCACACCCCTGCTGGAGGGAGCTCTCCGTCTTCTTTTCCTTTATCAACAGTATCAGGAGCAGGTGGGGAGGGAGGGCAAGGAGAGGCGGAGGACAGGTGTTGAAATGTGTTGAGGCTACATTTTGAACACACACCTATTTTATGCCTGGATTCTTGGAACATGTCAAAGTTTTAAGTTTGATCCAAATGCTGACATTTGGTTCATTTTGTCTACTTCAGAGAATATTCTTGAAATTTTGTGTTGCAGTTTGTGAGTGTGAGAGAGAAAGAGAGAGATTGGAAGTAAGAAAGTCAGGTTGTGCCAAATCCCAGAGCAGCAAATGCTCTGGAACAGCCCAACTCTTTAAACTCAACATGCCAGCAGTCACAGCGCCTGAGTAATTTTCATCTGGTTCAGAGAGCGCTCCACAACGTTAACCACCTCGACCGTGTGAACACCCCTCTACTCTGACTGTGTTTCTGATCAGGATAGTTCAAAACAAACAGATGATACTCCTGATCTCAAATCTGTTTCTGTTGGAGAAGTTCAGTTTCACTGGACGGTGGGTTAACTGTTCGAGTCAACTCTGTTTGCTAATTATTTCATGATGAACTAGTGGACCATTTTACTGAAATTCTCAAATATTCTTGAAAGGTAAAAATACAACAGGTTAACTTTTAACTAACAGTCCAGTTCAAGATGACCACCCCAGCCAATTAAACTTAGGAAACATAAAAATGGCTCTAATTCAGTGACCTGAAATTCAGCTCACTATTTAGCGGAGTCCTTCACAACACATACTTTTTCAGCATGACGTCTCATATTATTTTCAAGGTTTTGACAAAACTGCTACAACTCCCATCTTCTCTCATCATAAAATAATCTCAGCCTCAAACTCTGGCCTGAAAGGCGGCGGATGATCTGCATCGTCTAAGTAATGCCAGGCCCTTTTTGACACTTGTTAGGAGTGTTGAGGATCACATGCTGCGTATTTCATACTGTAGTGATGAAAAACAGAATGACTGTAAATAATGAGGAGGAGGTCACTGGAGTTCAGACACCACCAGCTGAACCGTGGATGTCTACAGTCGGAGCTGGCTCTTCCCCTGAGTGGTTGCCAAGGACACCACCGACCTCGACAGCCAGCGTTCGCTCAGGCGAAGGTGCTGAAGGAGCTCCTGTGTGTCTCTGTGGGAGATTGAATTGTCAGTAATCATTCATTGTGACAGCCAGGCTGACCACATGGATAACTTTATTAACAGAGGTTGTGTTCCTGTGAGCCAACAGGCATCTTAGTGCTGATTCACACACACGACATGTTTGAATCCAGCAACAACCCTTTGTTTTCAGACGTCCTTGCTGTCTCTGGGCACAAGTGTTTGTGTTACTGTGTGTTCGATTAATGTTTTATTGAAGCTGGATCTTGTGTTCCTTCAGCTTGTTGATCAGATTCTGCCTACGTGTGTCTTTCTGTGTAATTTTGTGAGCTGGGTTTACAGATGGGCTAGCTGCTACCTCCACAGCTGCCCTTGTCTGACTTCGTTTTGTGGATCCTGCTGATCTTCTCCAGCAGAATTCTTAACATCCACTGACCTGGACCCAGCACAGACACACAGCATCTCTGAGACTTTCACACACTGTGTTTCCATCAAGGTTTCTAGATGCACATTTTGAAGCATCGCATCAGAAAAGCTGAATGGAAACGGCAAAATGCGATTTAACTTCCCCTAATTCGCCCCAAAGTTGATACGCTCGCTTGAGGTGGTTTTTGGGGGTTTGAAACCGAGCTGATGCGCAAAACGACAGATGGAAACAGATTTGCCAACTCAGTTCTGCCGTAGCGAACATTTACGTCATGTGACTGATCAGCTGTTTCCGCGCCGGACAACATCGCTAAAACTACTGTAGTTGGCATGACAGAATAAATACAACTTGCCCGATAGCAACACATACCTGAAATATTCTCTCCATTTTGACGAGATGTGTGGTCGGGTTCTGTTTTCAACCGCAACTTCCTGTTTACTGTAGACATGCGTAACGCTGACGTCTGACATAATGACGTCTGACGTAATGACACTGACGTCTGACGTAATGCCGCTGTGCGTGGCCCGGTAGATGCGATTCAAGCCAGTTGATGGAAACACTTCTGCTTCGCATTAATTTGTATTTACATATTTGCGAGATTTCAAAAATTAGCTCAAAATTCGAAATGAAAATAGATGGAAACACGGTTAGTGTGCTCTCTGCTCGACCAAGCATGGTAGTGGAAATCCAGACAGCTGCAGCTATCTTGTTAGTGTAGCAGTGGGGTGATGAGAGTACATGTACATGTACATGTAGTATTAGCATCAGTGTAGGGCTGACAGCACCAGCCATTCACTCTTATTTATAACCGATGAGAAGAACACCGTCATCCAGGAGAGACACATTCAGCTGGGGTCCAAACATCACTCCAACCTGTCACAGCGCAGCGTTCGGTTCTCTGTTTACCACCTACTATTTCACTAATTAGGTTTGTTCTGTCTCATCCATCCTCACACTGTCCATTCCTCTGCACAATGCTGGATTCTGTATTTTAATCTGTTTTTAATTTATTAGAATCCTAAAAAAAATCTAAATCTAGTGAGTTTGTTCATATTCTGGGTAAATGAATAGAATAGAATAGAATAGAATAGAAACAGCCTTTATTGTCCCATGAATGGGAAATTCCAGTGTAACGGCAGCAACAGATAAAAACGATTCACACAAAAATACCTAAAATGTTAAAAACAATATATACAAAAAAGAGAAACAATATCAATAATAATGTTCAATATGTATTCGAACAGACTGACTATTTAGTACAGTAGTATAGGCAGTGTGTGTGTTTTAGCAGAGGTCCGCATGCATTTAATCCTTATTGAGTTTGTTGTGAGCAGTGATGGTTGTAACAGCACGTAAATAATTCTGTTGATGGATATAATTACAGATAAATAAATAAACACTTTGTATTCTATGAAGGAATGGTTTTAGTCAAATGTTGTAAATGACACTGTGGGAAGTCTCAGGATTTTGCAAGATGTCACGCCTGTGACACGAATGTGTTGTGACTGACTCTCAGCTACTACCACACCAAACTTAAGCCGTTTTGTGTTGGTCATGTAGCTGTGTATTGATTCTGATTTGACTCCTAATGTGAATCAGGTGTAGATGTACACCTAATAATTAAGTCCTGCAAGTTTCAGAAAAAATTTGTCCTGCGGTTCATGAGGTACAGTATTTTGCTAACAGATATGTGAAAACACACACAAACAGTGTGCATGACAATAATAAGACTGAATACTTTTAGATTAACATAAAAAATCTATGTCACTGAAATAGTTTTGTTTGTTTCAGTCATTCTGTAAAAGTTTACTCTTCTGTGTGGTTTGATGTGTACTTCCTGTGATGGAGGCTATTGCTGGGGATTGTTCTTTATTTATGTATGAAGTTGACCAAAATAGATGACTTGCTAACTTTGAGGCTATATAGGTGAATGCACCAGTTAGGGGGGCACCCCACCCGAATCTCCGCCTGCTTCATGCACTTCCCTTTCTACTCCAGGAATAATAAATGATTGGGGTTTCAGCTTGCTGGTCTGAAACATTGCTCCACCAGCTGAAATTATTGCTCCCACTCTCTGGGTCTGTATTATCAGGGTAAATTAAGCTTGCCTCGAGAAACTATGGCACACGATTGCACAAACTAAAGACGTCTATATGGGGAAGCCGCCTTATCCTGCTGGAGCATGTCGATGGTGCCAAGAGATGAGCAGCTACAAAGGAACCATGGCAAACGCTGCTGTGTAATCTCAGCGAACAGTCGATAAAATAAATTGGACACCTGACTCTGAGGATTAATTTAATTATTTAAAAGCTCTTAGAGTAATGAAGAGCCTTGCACGATAACAAGAATGAGCGTGTTTCTGTCGCTGCGCACATGCCATGTTTATAGTTATTTATGGCGAGCTTAGGCCTCTTCACATGAATTATTATTTGTGAGCGCAACAGAGGTTGTCCCTAAATAGATTTCAGGTTTTGGGTGAGGGGAGGAAGGAGCCTCCTTTTTGGCACGCAGCTCGAGTGGGGGTTGGTAATGTTGTGCCCGTTATTATCTTTGCTGAGCTTTTCTGCACAGACACAAACAGAAGCATTCAAAGGATGGATTATCGGAGGAGGTATTTATTTTCAAAGCGGTTTGAAACGGAGCAGTGTGTAGTCCTTCATGCATGTTTAATGTGGATGATGTCTCGGCTCATTTGCAGACAGACAATCACAACAGTTTACTGATGTAGATAATCAATATGCCTCTTTTGTAGCTTGTTGGGACAGCAGCACCGTCTTGTTAGGTACGCCCTCTGTTATCTGTGCCTGGTATATTTATTACTTTATCTCTTGTTTAGTCAGACAAATACTTAGAATAATCTGATTGGCACAGAAGAAAAGTGATTGAAACGAAGAAAAAAAAGAGCTGGGAATTGACAGAAATAGTATCATAATGAACCATATTTGGACAAACTCACCATATAAACACAATTATTTCATTTTGTGGGTAAGGTTACTCATTTTATTACTCAAACCCTGTTTTTTGTAAATCATGTTTTTGGAGATGCATGAGTTTAGAAGTTATACATTTCTGAATGCTTTTGCAGTTTTGTATTTAAAGGGGACCACATGTAGGTCTTTAAATTTTTTATGTTATGTCTGTGTGCTATCTTGACAATATTAATTCATTTTAATACACAAAATAATTCTTAGATAATCAATTATACCCTTTTTAATTCTGCCATTTTTAACTTTCGTTTTGAACGACCGGTTTCTGATACAAGTTCTGAAGTCCACGCCCTTCAACGATCTGTTTACGCCCTCTGTAACAGCCAGTATCTGTAATGTGTTGTTGTTTTAAAATTAGCTCTTTTTTTATTACTCATTTGACTTACTGTTAGTGCTAGCTTAAGATAACTTACCGAAACCCGTCTGAGCGCGCCGCAATTTGCTGCTCCTTTTAGCATGAGACCACCCGAATCCGATGCTAATGTTAGCTTGTTCCTCTTCCGGTGTTCGCCAGCTCCGCTCGTTGCACGCGGCGATTTTGGGAGTTATCGCTGTTCCAGTCAAGACAACACAAAGTTCACCAAGTGTCTCCCGTAAATTAATCCGTAAGGAGAAGGTCCTCGCTGCTGCGAGGCTGTACAGTTGAAGCTCCGCTCCATCCGCCAGAAGCAGGGTCCCATTGCCGCCGGTCCCTACGCCGGCGGTCTGCTCGTTTCATTTCTACCGGCTGCGCATTGGGAGCGATCGCAAATACACTAAAAATTGAACTAAAACATAAAAATAACAATTATACTTTATTTATAAAGCCATTAAAAAAAACACAGCTGCAACAAAGTGCTGTACACATGAAATTAAGAACATATAAACAAAAGATGAGATGAAATCATGAAAAACAACAGTCATGTGTTTAATACAGAAGTGGGTTGAGCCTAACCAGGGGTTGCTAGGTGAGGGGCTGGACTCAGGTTGTGGTGGGTTGTGGCTGCGGTTTGTGACGTCACAAACCGCAGGAAGTGAGGAACGAACCGTTTTTATCACAGACAAATAAATCTACTTAGAGTAAATAAACCACTGGGTGCATTTCTTTGGCCTTAGGACTGTTTTTTTATGAAGTGCATACCCAAAGTTGAGTAAAAAAAACATTAAAAAGTGAATTTTGCATGTGTGGTCCCCTTTAAAGGGTAAAACAATTCTGCAAGTCTTTGACTCCTTCAATAAATTAAAAGCCTTATAATTTTAAAGAATGGAAATTACTGACTGCCTTTCATGCCAGAGTTTTAAACCAAGATCATCAAAACTACTAGAGTTGCAGCCATTTGGGCCAAACCTTGAAAACAAGGCTACGTTTGACCTGACCTGATCTTACGTATGGCTAAAGCTAGATTTATACTCGACGTGTCGCGCAGCGCGCGAGGGTGCGCGCGCCAAAAGTGATGCAATATCACCGTCCCTGCCCCTGCACATAGGCCCCGCGCGTCGGTTTGGCGCGTGTCGCGCACCTCTGAATTTTTAAAACTCCGCAAACCTAGTGTGCGCGCCGTGGGCGCTACTGAATTGATTGACAGCTCGGGTGGGGACCTCACCCGACAGCCTTCACGGTCTTCACGCCAGAGCCTGCAGCTGTCTGCGCTGCTGTGGGTGTGGAGACGGCATCGCGACGCATGGAGGAATGTTTTGTGACACAAACGTATTAAATTCTCCTTCTTTATCTGGACTTTTCTTCTTTCTTTTTTTGCCAAAAGTCAAGTGATCGCTTCCTCCTCCGCTCCATGCATTAAAACCGCAAGACACAATAACTGTTGTTCTATTATGATTTGCTCCTCTAATAAAGACAACAGTTCAGCACGCGAGCAGAAAGCCTTTTTTTGTTGTTGTGTGATTTCAAACAGTTCTTCTTCTACGGTAGTTTTCTTCTTCTACACCCTTTCTTGCAACATATGCACAGGTTTTAGAGGGTACTGCCACCTGCTGGTCCGTAAAAGAACAGCACTTTGCCATGCGCCGCCGTGCGTCAACCATAAACACAGCGGCAACACTGTAAACGCATGAAGCCGCACGCGCGCAGCGCGCGCGCGCTCCAGCCTACGGACCAAAGCGCCAGTATAACTCGGCCTTTAATCTCTCTCCCATTGTTCTCCCATGCTTCTAGAATTGCGTCGTTCAGGGTGGCTGCATGTTGGAGCAGCTCTGTAATGCCTGGTCCCACTGCACAACTCGAAACGCGCCTGCCATCCCCTTTTGGCCGCTTGTCACGGTCCCACTGGCCACTGAAGACCGTCTGATGACGTGCACTAGGGGGTGGCAGAGGGAGGGGGTGTAGCTCGTTTTCCGGGTTCAGTTGTTGTGTTAACTGCACCTCCGACGGTCTTTGATGAGATTAAAACGTTTTTTTTATGTTTGGGGTGATCTACACTGGAGAGAACAGCAGCCTGTCAGCAGCAACTGTAAAAATGTCACGTTTCTTACCGGAGTTTGGTTCCAATTCATGGAGGCTCGATCCGGTAAGTTTAAAAAGTCCAAAAAAAGTCCCGTTGTGGTTGTGTAATCAGATAGCAGAGGCTCTCCCGACTGTTTGCTAGACGCGTCGAGCCACCAGAGATCGAATTTTCTGGCGTTGGCAGTTCGACGCCTAGGTTGATTTGGACGCGCGCGTGCGTGGAAAAGGAACTGCAGGCTGCCGCCGCGTCGCTTCGATCACTCGAATCGCGCCGTTTCCCGGTTCGCCGTGACTCCACGCGTCTCCTCATAGACTTTGAATGTAAACCGGCCGCTTCAGCCGCTCGACACCGGGGCAGTGGGTACCAGGCATTAGTCATTCTGAAGTGTTGCTTTTGGAAACTTTAATTCCTGTTTTTGTGGATGTAAATCACTTTTTTTGGATGATTTTTTTTCCTAAGGTATCAGATGCTGTGCAGTTGGAAGGATTTTTTACTGAAACTTTCTTACGTTTAGACATTTGTTATGATGTGTAACCATGACAACAAGGTGTTTTGTTTACAACCGGGATCAGCTGATTAACATCTCAAAAGCTCAAATAATATCTGTCATTACTGAACTCTAAGTTGTTACTACATATTTTCACTCTGTATTTATACATACACACGCATACACACACGCACGGAGGACAGAGACACCTCCTGAGCTGTGCAGCGCTTATACTGACAGATTTGGGGTGGATGGCAGAGATAAAGCCGGGCGCAGTTTAGGAGCAGGGCAGAGGAGAGAGACAAACATTTCAGCAGCGGGTGAGACAGACAAACGTGAGCCGTGCGCTAAGTGTGTGTGTGTGTGTGTGTGTGTG
>JBBPBX010001370.1:81273-99726 GCA_038048925.1 Garcialebias charrua
TATATATATATTTATATATATATTTATATATATATTATATATATATATACAGGTAACCCCCCACTTACGACTCCATCGACCTACGAACAACGGGACCTACGAACATATCATATTTAATAAAAATATGAAATTACTGTATTAAAAAAAAAAAATTTTTTTTTTTTGTGTTTAAATGTTCTTAATTTCATGTGTACATCACTTTGTTGCAGCTGTGGTTGTTTTAAAGGCTTTATAAATAATAATTATGATAAAAAAGATCATTTCTGATCATTTTTGAGCAATCTTGGGCAACAGGAAGTAGGTCTTCAGTTTACACGGTCACAAATTAATGTAGAACACCGGACGCCATTTTAGGTTCAGTCACTGGGGTCTCCGGTCACAGAACACCGGACGCCATTTTAGGTTAGCTGCCCGGGAGCCAGCCGAAGACTGGTGACCAGGATGGCTTCATATGGATTAATTACGAGCTGGAAACGTCTCTGTGAACTTTGTGGATGTCTCAGGCAGCAGCGGATTTATCGCTGATCGTGCCAGGCCGCCGCGCGAACACCTCCGGCCAGGCTCTGGCCTGGCTAGCTCCAGAAGCTAACACGGGAGCTAACACGGTAGCCGGCCGAAGACTGGTGACCAGGATGGCTTCATATGGATTAATTACGAGCTGGAAACGTCTCTGTGAACTTTGTGGATGTCTCAGGCAGCAGCAGCAGCTGCAGATTGATCGCGCCGCCGCTCCAACACCAGCTCATGGCTTGGCTAGCAGAAGCCAGAGCCATATAAAGTGAGAGTTGCGACACTCCCATAGAGTTCCATTGTAAGAATGGAATGCGGAAGTCACGTGGGTCATGGAGGGGGCGATTTGTTCCATGGCTCTGGTTAAAGTCTGAAGCTGCCTGCAGTAGCGCTCCGTCGCCGCCAGAGGGCGCAGCTCCACAAGGTTTCCATAGCCGTTGTTTGGAACGATTGACCGCCTGTCGGCGACATCAAAGAGTGTCGGAACTCTCTATATATATGGCTCTGGCAGAAGCTAGCCAGCTAGCTAACACAGGTCTGGAGCAGCTGCGGTGGTTCACTGGCCGGCCGCCGCGCTGCTCGGCCCGACAACAATCAACGCATGGCAACCTAAGATGTCGGCTTTGACCATCTCAAAGTAAGAAAATATATTTTTATTTATTCTGTAAATGTGAATAGCAATGTTTAACATTACAGTACACTACTGTACATGCTTAAATGTGTGTGCGCGCTCCGTTAGCATGATAAATAAAGGTTGAATGAATGAATGAATGAATAATTTAAAAAAATAAAATAAATTTCACCCCCTACCTACGGCAGAATCGAGCTGCGAACCGTTCTTAGGTCCCGAACTCGTTCGTAACACGGGGGTTCCCTGTACTGTATATATATATATATATATATATATATATATATATATATATATTACATTTTTATGTTGACAAATGCCAGTTGGCTGTGACGGCCATCTTGAACAGGCTTCAATCCAACAGTTACGATGTAGTGATTACGGTACTTTCAGAGTTTGGTTACAATTTGTCCAGCAGTTCATGATACTGTATTATAGTAACAGAGATATGAACACAAACTTTGTTTGCCTTTTGTTTCTGTGGCAGATGATAACCAAACTTAACTCTTTAAAGTTGAATTAAACTCTGCCCTATGTTTATCAATGTTTGCTGTAATCTTTGAACTACTTTAAACATATTTGTTTACTTGTTTGTGTAGAAACGGCTTTAGATTAGATTTAACAGATTATTGGCTCATTGTGTCCCTGAAAACCTGCAGTCATTTGCACAAAGTAAGTTGAATTAAGATTGAGCATGCATCAGGGTATTGAATTACCGGTAAGATTTTTTTCTACAGTTAAGGATTTCTAAATAAACAGCCTGTTGCACAAAACAAACCTCAAACTCTAAAAATATATTTTCTTAGTTTTATCCAATTTTATTTCATTCTAAAATAAATTCTAAAAATGAGGTACATTTGTGTGTATGTCCTGTACAGTACATATTGCAGATCTGACAATAAAGTTGACTTTGACTTTGACTTTGACATTTCCACAGTTTCATAACATCCAACATAAATAAAGGTCCTTTTAAAATGTATTCTGGATGCTGCAAGAGGAAACCGTTGCATTTTCTCAGTTTGGAAAACTTTGTTACAACAATTTATTAAAGATAATAAATTTGCAGAATATTGGTAATTTGTCTGCTTACTGCTGGATTGGCTGGATTTTCTAGCAATCACCACACTTTTTTATTGGCAGCTCCATTATACTGCAAGGCTTTTCCAATCAGTTATTGGTGAGTGATTTCATATCACTGGTGTGACGCATCATTCACCAAGTGTCAGTCACCCCGTCTGCTGAACACCGTGGGGAAATTCAGTTTAATCAAGAGAGACAGAAAATATATGAAGGGGGGACAGAGTGTGAGGTGATTGACAGCACTCTCGCCTGGATTCAAGCCCCTGTACAACATCAGAATCATTTTACTTTTTGAAAGGATCCAAACCGTCTCCAGGTAGTTTGCGATCATTAAATAAAGCGCTCATTTCAATGTGGTTTTTCTTTCCTCTGGTGATTTGTGAAAACGATCTGTTCCTTTTGCGTGATGATAGCAGCTAAAGTGATAAAGGTTATGCTAAGCAGTAGTGCACATATAAGAAAAAAATGCACATCTCCATGGAAACTTCAATTTTATCACCTTTAACTCTTGAAGAATGTTTTAATGTTTATATTTCTCAGTTTAGACAAATGTAAAGAGATTTTGAGAGCCTAGCTTAGATTAAGCTCACCTCAGGCCTTAGGTCTCCATTAAATTTTAGACATTAACTTTAAGTCTATAACGTTAAATATCTGAACTATTCCTAAGTTAAAGGAATCGGATCAGATCCTTTAATGTTTATGTTTATTAAATTTGTTCATTTTTTTTACAAAAGAAACAATACAAGACAATCCCATAAATGATAATGTACAAAATGTAAAAAAATGAAAGGTAGCAGAAAGAAGAATAAATCTTATTATATCTGCCCCTTTTTTCCAACAATCAGATTAAACAATAATAATCTTCAACCAACAGTACAAAATGACTAACTCTTTCTAATTTTCTAACTAATACAATACACATTACGCTATTTCATATATATTTTTTAACACATTCGTTTTGATCATTTTCTTAAATGTAAACATTGACTTGGCATTTTTAACTACATTCTCCAAGCCATTCCATAATCTAATTCCCTGGATTGAGGTAGAACGTCCCTTCAAACTAGTTCTGAATTGTGGTTTTACAAACATCTCTGTCCCCTTAAGATTATAACAACTTTGTCTTTTAACAAAATGCATTATTTTGAGCCCTATACATAACTGATAAAATATTATAGTCTACCAAATCATGGAACTTCAATAACTTCAGTTGATAAAATAATGTACTTGATGGATGACGGTAATGTTTTCTAGTGATAATTCTTACAGCTCTTTTCTGTAATACAAAAATAGGCTTTGTGATTGTTTTACACGCATTCCCCCAAACATCAATGGTACTTTTTTTTTACCAATCTTAATTTGGAGAACTCATCCACTTGTTTGAAGTAGCCTTTAACTAGCTGGTTCAGTCAGATGAACAGTTGCTCCAAACTGAGGTTTGTCCTCCCAACCAGCCTTGGTTTCCACTTTAGACTACATTGTTTCAAATTGTTACATCATTGTGTACAAAAACTGGTAAATCAGCGACTTTTTTAATTTTTTGCATAACTGTAGAAGGCCAAGTTCTCTGCATCAAATTCAAGAAGTTCAAATTAGATGTGCAAAGCAGCTGTCAACAAACCCGTAAAAACAACCATGAACAGAAACTCAGTTTATCTTCTGTATTTTCTTTTTAATTTTTGTAAGACGTTTTAAAAGAGACAAAACATTCACACTGAGTTTAAATTTAATGGGCCATGGGTTGAATCTTGCGCACATAATGTGTGTGGGTCCTTAACCTCTACGGTATCGATCCAGTGTGTGTAATGACCCGAGTTCTGTCTGCCACGTTTTATCACTTTTGTATTGAGTTATGTTCGACAGGAGACTCAGGATGTTTTAAAGACCACTTCAGACTTCCTTAAAATTCCTTTTTCTAAGGAAGGACAAAACAATGGTAGTAGATCAACATTTAGTTTTGTTTGTTTTTTTAAAGTCCCTCAACAGTTTGAGTAAAGGAACCAAACACCAAAGTTCATGCTCAGTAATCCAGATAAGCATCCAACGATGTTCAGTCAGGTCATCTGGACAGTTTCTTTTTTATTCTGAGACGTGTCGTCCTTCATCCAAAGGACTTCTTCAATCTGAGGAGCCACCTAACAAAACTGATTCCCACTAACAGCATACTCCATAGTGGAAAAAACATTTTGCTGGTGCCAAGATTGCCTCTTGTGCCCGCCCTCTCCCCCGTCAACTCCTCTTAGACGGTCATGCAAAAGTGTTTCAAAACACCAAAGTTCATGCTCAACAGTTTCTTTTTTTGTTGTTGTCGAGTAGAGATTTGTGTCTAAAGTAGTACATTTGTTTTAGAAATAAATCACCTCTCTCCATCTATTATTGTTCTGAGATCAGTTTAATACTCAAAGATGGGTGCTGTTTTCACATTCTGATCAGAAACAGACTTATTGCTACCTTCTGAGGAGGATATGAAAGAGATTTTAACTGACAGGTTTTGTATTTTTGTCAGATTTTCTGAAGAAAGCAAAGACTTGACTTACAAAGGAGGCCTATAAGAAGAGGGAGATGACGCCTTCTGAGAATGATTTGTCATTTAATGAAGTATCGGTAGACAGGAAGGCTGTAGAGTTGTTTTGTGTGTTGGAGGTGCAGTGTCTTCATGTTCGTTCATCTGTGTGTGTTTTTCTGACAAGTCTCATTAGGGGATCCTCACTGGTTAGCTTTTCCACCAGTGAGAGCAAAAGATCAGATTTCCTCCCAGGTGTCACTCCTTGTCTCCTGATTTGCTCAGAACAGAATTAAATTCAATTAGGGTGTGAACTAGGGATGGGAATTGATAAGAAATTATCAATATCAATGCCGTTATCGATGTCCTTTATCGATTCAATTCCTTATCAATTCTGTTATCAATTCTCATTTGGGTAAAAAAATATAGTAAACCATTTGAATAATAAACGAATAATATAGGATAGAGTTTCCGGAAAGGCCTTGGTTGGCTGCATTTTCCTTTTGCAGTTAGAACTTGGCAGTCACTTTTAGTTGTGTTGGTGACGTTGTGGTTCACTTTCTACCTTTCTTGTAGGACACTTAGGTAGACTTTAGTTGGGTTATTTTTATTTATTTATTTTTTTTGTCCTGTTTATCTCCTGTCCACGCTCCAGCTTAGTAGGTGGCGGTAATGCACCTTAAGTTGTTTGCCAACCGCCATTAAACTCCACCTAGAAGAAGAAGAAGAACTCGGTGCTAACGTTTATGCTAGCTGTTTGTGCTGGGGTTACTTGGATAAATCCGCAGAAAACCCCGCTGTTTCAAGCCAAATTAACGCGGCCGGAGGATTCTATTGTGTGTTTTGTGTCGACCACTCGACGGTGAGTCGTTAATTTGATGTATTTTGGGTTCATTTCGCCAATTTTACTCTTCAAAATGGCGGCCGCCATTTGACCATTTGAACCGGTTAAGCTTAGAAAAACCTTGTGCTATAAAGTCACTGACTTTATAGCACAAGGTTTTTCTGAGCTTAACCAGTTCAAATGGTCAAATCTGTTGGATTTAAAAAAGTATTTCTCCATCTGCCCTCTTCAAAATGGCGGTTAGCGTGTTAGCAGAACCGATAAGCTGAATCGTTAAGACACGCAACCTACAATTCCATGGAATTGGACTTTTAAGAACCGGTTCTCTAACAGAACCGGTTCTCGGTTCCCATCCCTAGTGTGAACTAACACTTCACTCGTGTTTTTATTGACCTGACAAGTGGGGAAGGTTGGGGCTTGCAAATAGATTTTTCCTCATCTAGCTCTCTTACCAAATGACCCAGGTTGGAGCAATAATCTGGAACTGATCCTCATCATACTCCATTAGCTTTACTCTGGTGTGGCTTGCCACCTCTGCAGACTGAGAACTGTAAACACCGCTCCGACCTGGTTACGAAAAGTCTGAGGATGAAGAAATTTCCCGCGGCACAACTGTAAAAGTTTCCCAGATGAACATGGCGTTGTTCTGCAAGAAGACTATGTTGACTCTGGTTTGCTGCAAAGCAAAGAGGAGGAGGAGGAGGCACAGAATTATCCACCAGAACCCTTGAATAGACTTTACCAGGGAGGCTTAAGAGTGTGATCCACCTATAGTTGGAACACACTCTACGGTCCCCCCTTTTGAATAGGGGAACCACCACCTCAGTCTGCCAATCCAGGGTAGCTGCCCCCGATGTCCATGCAATATTGCAGAGTCGCGTAAGCCAACACAACCCCACAACATCCAGAGCCCTAAGGAACTCCGGGCAAATCTCATCCACCCCTGGGGCCCTGCCACCGAGGAGCTTTTTAACCACCTCGGTCACCTCCGCACCAGAGATTGGAGAGCCCGACCCAAAGTCCCCAGGCTCCGCTTCCTCAGTGGAAGACGTGCCGGTGGGATTGAGGAGGTCTTCGAAGTATTCTGCCCACCGACTCACAACATCTTGAGTTGAGGTCAGCAGCACGCCACCCCCACTATAAATGGTGTTGGTAGCGTACCGCTTTCCCCTCCTGAGCTGTCGGATGGTGGACCAGAATCGCCTTGAAGCCGTACGGAAGTCATTCTCCATGGCCTCTCCGAACTCCTCCCACACCCGAGTTTTTGCCTTAGCAAACACCAGAGCTGCATGCCGTTTGGACTGCCGATACCCATCAGCTACTTCCGGGGTCCCACAGGCCAAAAAGGCCCAATAACTCCTTCAGCCTGACGGCATCCCTCACCTCTGGTGTCCACCACCGGGTTCAAGGGTTGGCGCCACGACAGGCACCAACAACCTTGCGGCCACAGCTCTGATAAGCCGCCTCGACAATAGAGGCGTGGAACATGGCCCACTCTGACTCAATGTCCCCAACCTCCCTCGGAACATGTTTAAAGCTCTCACGGAGGTGGGAGTTAAAGCTCCGTCTTACGGGAGACTCTGCCAGACGTTCCCAGCAGACCCTCACAATACGTTTGGGTCTGCCAGGTCTGACCGGCATCCTCCCCCACCATCGGAGCCAACTCACCACCAGGTAGTGGTCAGTGGACAGCTCCGCCCCTCTCTTCACCCGAGTGTCCAGGACATGCGGCCGCAGATCAGATGAGACGACAACAAAGTTGATCATCGAACTGCGACCTAGGGTGTCCTGGTGCCAAGAGCACATATGGACACCCTTATGCTTGAACATGGTGTTCGTTATGGACAATACAGGACGAGCACAGAAGCCCAATAACAGAACACCACTCGGGTTCAGATCAGGGGGGCCGTTCCTCTCAACCACACCCTTCCAGGTCTCACTGTCATTGTCCACGTGAGCATTGAAGTCCCCCAGTAGAACAAGGGAGTCTCCAGGAGGTGCACTCTCCAATACCCCTTCCAAGGACTCCAAAAAGGGTGGGTAATCTGAGCTGCTGTTTGTCGCATAGGCACAAACAACAGTCAGGACCCGTCCCCCCCACACGTAGGCGGAGGGAGGCTACCATCTCGTTCACCGGGGTGAACCCCGACGAACAGGCACCAAGATGGGGGGCAACAAGTATGCCCACTCCTGCTCGGCGTCTCTCACCAGGGGCAACTCCAGAGTGGAAGAGTGTCCAACTCCTCTCAAGGAAACTGGTTCCAGAGCCAGAGCCATGCATTGAGGTGAGTCTGACTATTTCTAGCTGGAACCTCTCAACCTCACACACCAGCTCAGGCTCCTTCCCCACCAGAGAGATTACATTCCATATCCCCATAGCCAGCTTCTGTAGCCGAGGATCAGACCGCCAGGGTACCCGCCCTCTGCCACCACCCATCCCACATTGCACCCGACCCCTTTGGCCCCTCCCACAGATGGTGAGCCCATGGGAAGGGGGACCCACATCTCCTCTTTGGGCTGTGCCCGGCCGGGCTCCATGGGTAAAAGACCAGCCACCAGGCGCTCGCCAGCGTGCCCCACCTCTGGGCCTGGCTCCAGAGTGGGGCCCCGGTGACTCACGTCCGGGTGAGGAAACATTGAATCCATATGTTTGACTCATCATAAGGGGTCTTTGGGCTACACTTTGTCTGATCCCTCACCTAGGACATGTCTGCCTTGGATGACCCTACTAGGGGCATGAAGCCCCTGACAGCATAGCTCCTAAGGGAGGGAAACTACAGCTACAAAAGAAATTCACAAAATGAGAAATGCTTCTTTTGCTTATGAAAAATTTACTCTGATGAAATCCAGTCTAATACGTCATGTGCTTCCTGTGATAGACTAAGTTTAATTGCTGCCTTTCACTCAAACCTCTCGGCTGTAATCCTCTTCACATGAAACAGTTTGTGTTTCATCACCACTACAGCTGAAGCAGGATGCTCATCCTGATCATCATCACACTGAGCCTTAAGCAGGAGAGGTCAGAGTCAATGTAATGACAATGATTTCAAGTAAATTTGAGGTCGTTGTTTCCATGGTGATAAACGGGGAAAGGGTACTAATTGCTAAGATTAAAAGGGGGACAGCATCACATCTGGGCTCACAGTCGTTCATTATTTAGCCTACTGAGACTTCCAGATGTTGACTGAAAGGGGAAGGGAAGTCTGAGATTGTCTTCATTGTATGTTCCTATACAATGAAGAAATTAGTTATCTGCATTTAACCCATCACATGTGAGATACACCCAGGTGGAGCAGTGGGTAGATGTGCAAGCACCTGGGGAGCAATTAGGGATTAGGTGTCTTGCTAAGAGATGTGGGAATGACTGCAGTTGTATTGCGGCTTTCTGGTCCTAAGTCGGCTGCCCTACCTCTAGGCCGCCTAAGAGGTTAGGATGAGATGAGCGGACAAAGAGGAGAATGAGGCGAGGAGGAAAAGTGGTAGCCTGGTTAAAACCACACCCTGTCCTTCACTTCGCTTCAGACTAGGGTCTGGCATTCTTCCCATTGAAAACGATTTCTCCTGGAGATTTTTGAATGGACCAATCAGAGAACAGAAGGCGGAGTTTTGTTAGTTTAGCCTGGCGAGGTCCAGGCTATCAGATAAATTGCTCAGAAACCACTCGGTGGATATTTTTTCTGCTACCAGTGTGTAATTATATGTCTTTAATTTACTGACTGTTGGCCTAGATTAACCATTTGAGATAAAATTCGATTTTTTATCATTTATTTTCGTAGCGCACCCGAGGCTGTTTGGAAAATGTCAAACCGAAACTATTTAAATCCAGCAGATTTGACCATTTTGTGAATTGATTTAGGAACTGTTAAGCTCAGGAACACTTCTGATATAACGTCAGCTAAGAAATATATTTTTTATCAGCAGAGAAATAATAGTTTTTTACCTTGTTTTGATGAAAATTCCTTCGTGGCGGCAGCCATTTTGAATGACGACGTCAGTCGACGTCGTTCAAAACTCCGCCTTCTGCTCTCTGATTGGTCCGGTCAAAAATCTACCGGAGATATCGTTGTCTATGGGACAAGTCCCAGACTGTGCAGTGAAGGGAAATGAGAATTGAGCTGAGCTGTGCAGGAAGGCGAGGGCCAGGCTAGAAAAGTGGTGGTAGGAGTAACGAAATTGCTTATCAGGACGATTTGTTGACATGGCTGGTACACGGCTGCCTTTTGTCCATGGTGAAGAATAGGGCTGAACGATTTTGGAAAATAATCTAATTGCGATTTTTTTTCTATAAATTGCGATTGCGATTTAAAATGCAATTATTTTTACTGGTTCTGTATTAATTCATATCACTAACGACACAACTGTTTTTTTTTTAAATCAGATAATTAATGCGCTTTTTCACGCAGAAGCTTGCAAAACAGACCCGGTCACATGACCAGCTCGCGCTTTGTTTATCTCCCGCAGTCTCGGTGTCTCAGCGTCTAAGCTCAGATACACGTTTAAATGAGCTAACTTACCTGAATTTATAACTTTTATGACTTCAGTCGAGCCTGGAGCAAGAGTATTGGAGCGCACGGTCTGCTCCATCCCTGCTCTCTCTCTGTTTTGCTCCTCATAGCTGCGCGCGGCCAAACCGGCTCACTACCAAGTCACGTGACCAGCTTGCGCTCTCAGATACACGTTTAAATGAGCTAACTTACCTGAATTTATAACTTTTATGACTTCAGTCAAGCCTGAAGCAACAGTGTTGGAACGCACGGTCTCCTCCTCCCTGCTCTCTCTCTGTTTTGCTTCGCTCAGAGCTGCGCGCGCCAGACCGGTGTGATGCAGAGAAGCGTGACCAGTCAAATCGCAGCCCGTGCAATTAGTGAATCGCGTTTTAACATATCGCGAGATAATCGCAAATGCGATTAATCGTGCAGCCTTAGTGAAGAATAAATCTACAGTACATGCTCTGTTTCATATTTTTCTGTCCCAACAGACATAAGCCCTGTTTACACGGACACGGTGGGGGGAAACGGAGGTTTGGGGTATGTTAATTAGATGAAAAGTTGTGCGTTGACACGGGCGAATTCTGTGGATATGACTCCCCCGCTCTCATGAATTCACTGTAGTTTCCAAGCCGGGCCATTAGATGGCGCTGTGAATTTTTTGACCTTCACTACTGCGCATGCGTGCTGCGTCAGTCTGTTTTCCTCTCTGGCTAAAAGTTCTGCTAACAACAAGTTGTTGTCAACAAGTTAACAACAAGTAAAAGCTGGATTTTGGTTAAGAGTCGACAGATTTGACACCAAGTGGGACCTTTTCATCTAAAAATCTGCACACCAGTTGCTGAGCGGACCTGAACCGAGTGACGATGTCTGACTTTAGTCCGTGACAATCAGCTGATTTACAGCAGCGCAGCGCTACAAGGTAAACAATGTTCTTAAAGGGGACCACAGATAGGTTTTTAAAATTTTTATGGTATTTCTGTGGGCTATCCCGACAATGTTCATTCAATTTAATACACAAAATAATTCTTAGATAATCAATTATACCCTTTTTAATTCTGCCATTTTTAACTGTCGTTTTGAACGACCGGTTTATGATAATGAGATCTCGTGGCACGCCCTTCAAAGATCTGCTTACATTAACTCCACCCTCCAAAGGCAGACTAGGATGTCTGAACTCACGTTACTGCCACCCAGAGCTGAGCTGTAACTGGACCGCGCGACGTATTGTGGGACAGATCAGACGTGTACAAGTTGTCGTGTCATTTTTAAAGTTCAAAGAAATGGTAGACCGGTGAGTCTGACCAAAAAGAATAAAACGTCACCCAGGCAAACCCAACCCTGTACAGGGCCGTCGTGTCTCCCCAGGTGACGATCTACCTTACAAAAGTCCCTCTATACAAACAAAATATGAAAACTGGACGACCAGCACTCGTACAGTCAAAAGTATAAATAAAAGAAAAAAAGAAAAAAGGTAACAGACCTTCACTGTTGACTTCAGCTGTCCTCCTCCTGGACAGCTGCTCAAACACTGCCCTCAGTGTTTCCAAAGTTAACTCAAACAAGCCGCACAGGCCCACACCTCTAAGTCTAGGCCAAAGTTTTAACTAGCACTTAAGGTGTCTCAGTCCACACAGAACTCTAATCAAAACAAGTCAGAGTCACTTTGAGAGCTTAAACAGCTCAACTACTACTCCCCTTGGAGCAAACTCACAGACAAATAAGGAGAGGGTGGAGCTCTCCTCAATGTCTGTACACCACACAGCACCAAGGCTATCACTCAACACTAAGATTTACCTTAAGTGTATCTTCAGTTGGTTCTAACAAACTTTAGCTGACATCTGGTGTCTTTCCACACCAGCCTCAACTTGATTAACAAACCCTGTTAGTATCAAGCCTCCACCACACACACAACTCTAGCAAACACTAGAGCTGCCACATGCGCTATTTAAGACGGCACCAGTATCTTAGAGCCTAATCTCAACACAAACTCCACATGAGAGCTCAACACTCGGTGATCAGAGTGGGTGGAGAACACTCATGAACACACACATACATGTAGCATTATCAATAACAACACCCAAAAGTTTTATTTAATAAACTATGAATTTCAATGCAGTAAATTTTAAAGTTGTCTAAAGTTAAAACTATTAATATTGACACAGTTGAGAATTTTATGGTAAGAAAGTTCATGCTCAATAATCCAGGTACCAAATCCAATAATTCTCAGTCAGGTCATCTGGACAGTTTCTTTTTTATAGAAACTGGATGGAGGATGGCGGGTGAAACGTTATTATAAAAAAGAAACTGTCCAGATGACCCGACTGAGAATTATTGGGTTGAGAATTTTATGTTTATTTGACGGTGATTTCCATTTTTTTGGAGGCTAAATACAAATAAAAGGTGAACATTAATTTATTTGTATAGTTTAGTTTTTTTAAGGCTTTTATATTGTTTATATCGATATCGAATTATATCGCTATCGACCGAAATTAAGAAATATACAGTAAAGTGATTAAAAATTTTGGCCATATCGTCCAGCCGTAATGCATCCTAGCATTGTCATCTTAATGTGCTCATGCCATCAGGGAAGAAAAAAATCCATTGATGAAATAACCTGGTCATTCAGTATATTCAGGTAGTCCGCTGACCTCATTCTTTGAGTACATACTGTTACTGAACCTAGACCTGACCAACTGCAGCAACCCCAGATCATAGCACTACCCCCACAGGCTTAGGCACCATGCATGATGTGTACATCACTTCACCTGCCTCTCTTACCCTGATGCGCCCATCACTCTAGAACAGGGTAAATCTGGACTCATCAGATCACATGACCTTCTTCCATTGCTCCAGAGTCCAATCTTTATGCTCCCTAGCAAATTGAAGCCTTTTTTTCCGGTTAGCTCCACTGATTAGTGGTTTTCTTAAGGCTACACAGTTGTTTAAGAAATGAGAAGCAACTCATTGCACCATTTGGGGTTAAATAACTTGTTGCCAGATGAAAAAGTATCACTCATGCAGTAATTATCCAATAGGAGGCTCGTACCTATTTGCTTAGTTGAATTCAGGTGGCAACTTTTTTTTTTTTTTAGGCCAGGCGGTGTAGCTCATCTCTCACTGGACATATTGTAATGAAATTTGCTAAAGGTAGTCATTGAACCTCTACAAGTATTAAAACTTTGGGGTCACCTTGATTCAAGATGGCTTCCCCGACCAACTGAACTTAAAAAAACCTGAAATGGCTGAACCACTGTTAATTTTACAGATGTTTTAAACTTATTTGATCGTAACGGAGAATCGTTTTGAGCAGACGACTTGTGATTTTGTAATTCCTTGTGATTATTTTTCTCAATAAAAATTGTTCTTAGTCCTTGGCGGTGGTATACATTTGATCAAGGGATTCAAAACCTCAAATCTTATCTGTACTAACATCTACAATCACAGATGTTTGAAGTTGTTTTTATGTAGTTTTCTTCAACTACAGTCAAGGAGAGAGGTTGCTAAGCATGTTCTCTATTATGAAACCCGTTAGTCATTGTTTAAGAATTAAAAAACGAGCAAAACAAAAAACTACCCAGTCTTTCAGAGCCATTGAAAGACAGCCTGTAGTGAAAAGTGACCTTTACTCCAGATAAAGGCTTCATCCACACAGTCGGAGTGTCACCTCAGCCTTCTCTTCCCTTGCTGTGAGGCATGACTCCTACAGCTGAATGGAGGCTCCTCATCACAACACTCCATACAGGAAAAATAAAAACAGAAAAGACAGCTGCCTGAGCGCCCTCATGTAGCCCCCCTACCCTTTGTGCAAAAGCTGTGTAAAATTGAGCCAGATGCAAGAAAGGCAATTTGCCAGAGCAATCCTCCACCACATACATCATCAACTCCCTATCCCTCCTCTATCCTGCTCCACATTCGTGGTATGGTGTGAATGTGGGACAAACCCCTACAAGCTGTACAGCTCCCAAATTGAATTTCTCGGCTGTCTTCTTGGACTGAGCGTACTGCAGTGTTTTCATACAACTCCACTGAGCTTGTGTCAGGAGGTAAAACTGAACGAATAAAGTGAAGCTGAAAGCATCAGCATCATTCATTTCTATTACCACCTATTCTTCACATCTCCTCGCTTCACATCTGTCCCATGGGTCTATCCCAGTTTAGAATAAACATCAGCAACCGCTGCTATGGCAACAGCTGTGAATGCTGAACGATAGAGCAGACCTGCTGTGAGAAGGAAAACGGTGCATTATGGTGATGTTTAGGTGTTTTTAATTGTGATTTGCTGCTTTGTGATTAGCAGAGGGAGGATTACTTTTTTCAGATCGGAAAAGAAGGATTGTGTTCGATGAGTGGGGCAGGTACCGGTAGATGTTAAATATCTGTGTGTGAGAAGTCAGAAGGGTTGGGAGAGTGAAAACCACACAGTTAGTTCATCTGTTTAAGCTCACCCTGACCTCTCCATTAACACCTCAAAAACCGGGCTAACCGGCTCCAGTTAAAGCCGTCTTTACCTCTTTTCCACTTTCTGTGGCAGGAAGTTTTGGATTGATCCCCACAATACACTCAATCTGCTCAAGCATGCAGAATATTTGTTTTGTTTTGTTTTGTCCCCCACCCCCCACCCTTGTGCAGTTGTCTAAATACATCTGTTTTAGCCTTGAGCAGGATTTGTCAGCAGGGAGTTTTCCAGCCATGTTTTCAATCCTATTCTGACTGATGATTGTTTTCTTCACTGGATCATTCTACCCCCCCTTCTCTGGATAGTTTCACATAATTTGACAGTTGTGCTCATTTTGGCCCATCTGCTTCCCTGGTTGTTTTCAAGCAAGGTCCAATCTGTTGCCAGAGTACCATGACCCCTGACCTGATTAACTTGCAACAGGCAGATGTCTGTTCAGATCTTTGTCATTAGGTCTGAGGTCAAACCTGCAGGTGGTAGATACATACCGGTAGTGGCTTTGTGTCATCATGAGTGCTGTATTCTTGCTGGAAGTTGGCTCATCACTAACTGACCTTGAGTTGCCTGATACAGCAGTACAAGACGGATTCCCTTCACTGGCTACCGGTTCATCTTCGAATCCAATTCAAAATTCTCATGTATGTCTACAAATCGCTGAACAGTCTCGCCCCCGCCTATCTCTCGGATCTGATTCACCCATATGTCCCTCCACGTGCTTTGAGGTCAGAGGATCAGGTACTCTTAATAGTTCCAGAAACTCGCCTTAAGCGCAGAGGTGACAGGGCGTTCTCTGTAGCAGGACCAAGACTCTGGAACGAGTTACCGCTGCTCATCAAACAGGCCCCCTCCCTCTCAGTTTTCAAATCCCGGTTAAAAACTCACTACTACTCCATCGCTTTCAATGCCAGCTGATTTGTATTGGATCGTTTGATTTATGATCTGCAATGTTTTTATGTTTTTCGTGTTGTACTTCATTGTCTGTGTTGCCTGTTGCGTGTTTGTTTGTCCAGCACTTTGGTGTGGACTTGTTCCTGTTTAAAGTGCTTTATAAATAAAATGGTATGGTATGGTATGGATTCCTTGCGCTGAGGCTGCGCAGTGCAGAGGCGCATCCCCAGGATGGTGGATTGGGGATCCTTTTTATTGGTTACAGGGGTGTGCTTGCATAAGCAGGGCAGGGCGCTCATATTTTCTGTGATTTTTGCCAGTGGTGGGGTTGGGAGGGTGGAGATGGTTTAGTGTGAGGGACACTGAGCGTGCTAGCTTTTTAGCTAGCGCATAATGTATTGTGCTCCGCTGGCTTTGAGCGTTCAAAGAGAAATAATTCTCCAGGAATGCTTCATGGATCAAAAGAAGCTCAGAACACTGTTTCAGACCTTGTCTGTCCTTCATCCAAGGGACATGAAGGTTTGATTAAAGGTTGGTGTCTTTTTGTGGAGAGCAATGGCCCCAACTATGAGGCCCCCACTGGATTCTTCATCCATCCCCACTTACCAATATCAATACCTATCCAGGGATTGGCTCTGACTCAGGAAGTGACTCTTCTCCTTCTTGCAGTTGGATAGTTACCCCCGTCTGATCTATATTTGCTTTTTGTGCTTCATGTATATGTAATCGCTCCAATAAACAACCTTTCTTTAACATAAAGCTTGTTTTTGTTTATGAATGATCACTTGACTTTTTCTGACAGTTTTAAGCATGGACTTAGAAGACTTATTGGCTTTATATGCTGTAGCAACACAAGCTACCCTTCTCAACCCAGCCAGGTAATTTAGCACTACTTCCTGTCCTCATCTCTTTCCAACAGGCAAGGTCAGTGAGGTAGCATGTCAGGGAAAGTGGGGGATGGGGACATTTTGCGTCACTGTTCTTGTTTGGTCATTTGTGTGCGGAGACAGAAATGAGGTAGGCACCAGAGCGTCTTGTCAGATCTGGAAACGTGGTTGAGTATTTGAGTGTTTTGCTCACCCCCTGCGTTGAATGGAAAATTGGTTCTCCTCAAGTTGAGAGAAAATTTCTGCTTTTAATCCCCGACTATGGTGTCATTGTACAGCTGCACATTATCATTTTGTATAAATCAACATGAAAGATGTAAAACAATGAGTAAATCAGCAAATGAAAGGAGTAGCAAGTGTTAATTATTGTAAAAGTGACTTTAAAATACCTTTATTTGCTGGAATGACATCGGTTTTAAAACTTGACTCATTCTTATTTTTTAATGTCAGATCAGTAAATGTTCAATCCTATTTAATTTCAGTTCATCTGATTTTGTTGTTGTTGTTGTTGTTGTTGTTGTTGTTGTTGTTGTTGTTGTGGTTGTTGTTGTTGTTGTTGTTGTTGTTGTTGTTGTTGTTGTTGTTGTTGTTGTTGTTGTTGTTGTTGCCTCAGCCCACAACAAAAGTCATCTGAGGCCACTGTACATGCAAAACAAATGGGTCCAATTCAAATCCAATTAAAGGATTAGCATTGTTGTTGTTGTTGTGGTTGTGGTTGTGGTTGTGGTTGTGGTTGTGGTTGTGGTTGTTGTTGTTGTTGTTGTTGTTGTTGTTGTTGTTGTTGTTGTTGTTGTTGTTGTTGTTGTTGTTGTTGTGGTTGTTGTTGCCTCAGCCCACAACAAAAGTCATCTGAGGCCACTGTACATGCAAAACAAATGGGTCCAATTCAAATCCAATTAAAGGATTAGCATTTTAGTGAATGCATATCACCCGCCACATTTAGTCAGTTATGAACTACGTAACCCATCTTATGATGGAAAATCACTGAGTTGGAACTCTTAGTTGAACCTTGTAAATGGGGTTTTGTACATTCTCATGCAATATTGTGAGGTGTGTTAGTGCCCAGAGTTTGTGTTAAGAATGAGTCTCGGCTACTACCACACCATTTTAGCTTAATTTCTGTAAAATTGACTTTGTGTTTTTTAAGGTCAGTTAGCTAAGACGGCCATCCTGAAATGAATAGACTCTGATAGTTACCGGTAATCAGTTATAGATGAAAACCCAATGATTATTTTTGAAAACAGGCCTTTGGTTAATGACAGATTTTGCTTACAGTCAGATAAACTAACACTAGAACATCGAAAAACATTATCATTATTTGACGTTGGTGGGGGGCAATTAATATACTGTATGCTGGATTTAAAATGAGTGAAGAATTGTACAGGTTTGTTAGGAAGAAATATTTTCTTATTCAACACCAAACTGAAACTTGTGCAAACAGATTACAGCCAGCTCAAATAATCACGACTGGGTGATTACATAATGTCCAACAGGTCTGACCAGGATGCAGTACTCTCAGTGTGCATGGCTGTTTGCCTAACAGTACTTTCTTCTCAGTGAGTGTAACATTCTTCTTTTTCATTGAACAGAAGTTTAAAGTGACCTGACAGGAAGATGGACGAGCTGCAGGACGTACAGCTGACTGAGATCAAGCCGCTGCTGACCAGTAAGGTGAGCTGTGACAACAACAAGACACTTAGCAGCTGCTGCTGTGATGTGCACATGAGCACAACAACCAGTGGATCCTGCCAGAACAAGATCTGGGAACTCTCATCAGCTCTGATTCTGTCAAGCGTTCTTGACAGAATCAGAGCTGATCTATTCACTTCTCTCTAAAACAGTAATTTCAATTCAACCTTTATGTACTGTACAGTATACAGGTTAGTCTAATTTACAAGAGAGACATGTTTTTAATCATCCATCCATCCATCCATCCATTATCTTTTACCTGCTTCTTCCATTTTGGGTCATGGGGGTCGCCGGTGCCCATGTCCAGCAATCACTGTGCGAGGGGCGGGGGACACCCTGGACGGGGGTCTCCAGTCCATCACAGGGACACATAGAGACAAATGAGACAAACAACCATTCACTCTCTCACTCACACCTAGAGACAATTTAGTTATCAATCAGCATCTCTTTTATTCCAAATTTTCTGGGGGAGGACCCA
>JBBPBX010001371.1:0-32532 GCA_038048925.1 Garcialebias charrua
ATTATCATCTCCTTTGTTTTAGAAACATTTAGTTTTAAAAAGGAAGACTCACACCATTCTGTGAAGTCCCCAATCACAGGCCCGGGGTCTGGGTCATCACTGCTCAGAAGGGACAGTATGACAGAGTCATCAGCAAACTTAACAATGTGACGCTGAGGGAAATGGCTGCAACAATCATTTGTGTATAAAATAAATAAAAGAGGTGAAAGAACACAGCCCTGAGGGGAACCAGTAGAGGACAGAAGGACATCAGAGAGGACCCCATTAACTCTCACCCTCTGAGACCGAGCAGTTAAAAAGTCCACAAGCCAACATATGAGGCCGAAGTCAAGACCGTACAGACTTTGTAATTTCTCTGCTAAAATGTGGGGCTGGATACAGTTAAAAGCAGATGAAAAGTCGATAAAAAGCAGTCTTACAAATGTTTTTGCACCTTCAAGGTGTCCTAAAACCTTATTTAAAAGAGTTCCTGTTGCGTCCTCCACCCCTCTATGTGAACGATAAGCAAATTGAAGTGGGTCCAAATGATCTTCAACTTTTGACAAGAGGGTCTTGTGAACCAGTTTTTCAAATGACTTCATGACTAAAGAAGTCAGGGCAACAGGCCTGAAATCGTTCAGGGAATGAGCAGTCTTGGATTTTGGGATCGGAACAATGACAGAGTCTTTCCAGAGCTGTGGGACCGTGCAGGTTTGAAGAGACATGTTAAAAAGAAAACAGAAGATATCTGCAAGCTGCAGGGCACAGTTCTTAAGAATACGACCCCCTATACCATCAGGACCCGGACTTTTCCTTTCTTTCGTCTTTAAAAACATATTAACCACACTTTCAGTATCAATAGTCACTGTTGCACCTGACGACGTTTCTTTAAAAACAGAAAGCTCCTCTGTAAAATCATTAGTATTAAAACGATTGTAAAACAAATTAAAATCATTTGACAGTTCCACGGCAGACGAGGAGTTAAGAGTGATGCGAGTTTTCTTATTTGGCATCCCCATCATGGACTTCACGCCCTCCCACACCAGCCGGGAATTATTGGACCTGAACATGTTTTCCACCCTCTTCTTATAGTTTACTTTAGCTACTTTTAATTCCTTCCTCACTTGTTTATTTAGTATGTGGTATTGAGTCAAATCCCCCTTTTTAAAGCTAATGTTGCGTAAATTTATTGTTTTTTTAACTGATTTGGAGATCCAAGGTTTATTGTTTGCAAAAATTGTGACAGATTTCCTGGGAATGACTGATCCCTCACAAAAATTAACATAAGAGGAAATTGTGTCAGTAAGTTCCTCTAAATTATTGCATGTATTTTTAAACAAATCCCAGTCTGTGAAGCTAAAACAGTCTTGAAGATTCTGGATGGACTCTTCAGACCAAACCGGAACCAAACGTTTCTCCGGCTTGTGTTTCCTCAGGACGGGTTTGTAGTGTGGGACCAAATAGACAACATTGTGGTCAGATGAACCGAGTGGGGCTCTGCTCAGGGATTTAAAAGCATCTTTCACCGTGCCGTAACACAGGTCCTCTGCCTTGAGCAACAGCGGCTGTCCCTATCATGTGGAGCACGAAGTCTGTTGCCCTGCGGGCTTCATCCAGCAAGTCAGCTTCAGCTTGCTTGTCCGTCGTTACCTGGAGCTGTTGCAGTTTTTCAGCCAGGTAAGCCTGTATCAACACGGACACGTTCATGGCCGCGGACGCGTTCATGGCCGCGGACGCGTTCATGGCCGCGGACGCGTTCATGGCGCGCGCCAAGAGTCCCTAAGCTCTGTAGCATTTCTCGAGCAGAGAAGCTAAAGCTCGACAAGCTTTGCTGGGAAGAGTTGGTTTTGTCCCGGATGACTTGGGAGCCAGGTGAGACGCCAGTGTGTCCTCAATTTGAGGCACGTTGGCTATTCCCACCTCATCCATCCCGTCCACGTCGAGGAACTGTGAGAGTGGTAAGAGCATGGGAGCTCTGGGCTGAGGCCAGGTGCGAGTTAGTTCTGTGAGGAAGTCCGGGAACACGGGCATCCTTTGCCTCGTGGCGGCCTGCTGCTTTGAGTAAAAATAGTTTCCTGCCAGCCTCGTGACCTGTTGACGAGGCGGAGGCTCTGGCCATGGGATGTGCAACGCGTCCGCTGCTCTGTGACACAGGTCGAACAGAGCAGGGATGGAAAAGTCAGTTTCCGGGAGCACAGGTACCGGGGTTTGGGAGAGGTCTTCTCCCTGTTCCTCGAGTTCGACGTCTGCGTCCTCCGCGAAAAATTCGCCTGAGGCTGTAATCGACATCTCGTCCTCGTTCATCATGCCTCGAGTGTCTAAATCGACTGTTAAGTCCACCGTAAGATCCAGCATGACAGGGCTGTAACCCCTTTCGACTCGTGTGCTGTCGTGCAGAGCCATGTTCTCGAGCTCCGGCGTGGGAGTGAGGGGCTTGGTGGTGTCTGTATCCGCTGGCACTGCTGGGGCGCCCATGGCCTTAGCCACGAGGTCAACCCGGTGCCGCAGCACCACCTCCAGCATCTGGCTGCAGTGTGGGCAAAAGTCGGGCGCATCCAGCGCTGTTTTTGCGTGTAACTGTCACGACATGCGCAGAGCATGACAGTAACATTCCCAAGCAGACGGGACAGGCCTCATGGGTGTCCGTCGCTGCGAGGGAGAAACCACATCCGCTAGGACAGGCGTGCGAATTTGGGCTCGCTGTCCTGCTGGTTTTCCTTGGAAGTCTTGTCTTTCGCTTTCCTTTCTCCGGAGGCATGTCCGAGATAAGGCGAGCGAGTCCTTCCAGAATCCTTTTTCTTTTAATTTGAGATGTCTCCTCCGTCGCGTCGCTTTTGCTGGCTAGCCCGCTACGAGTTAGCAGGGGTAGCGTTGTGACGCAGTTAGCGCCGTCGAGTGAAGCAGTCTGTGGAGAGAGGAGAAGAAAATACTTTGGGGTTAGAGAAAATGTGCCGGACTAGCTTTCGCTAGTCCAGCAGTACGCAGGAATAATTCTCTGTACGCTCTGTGTAGGGAGCAAGCTCACCTCTGGTTGAGCGATGAAGCAACAGAGAAGTCCCGCGAAGAGAGGTAGTTCAGGTTTAAGCGAGGTGAAGGGCAAAAAAAAGATGGATGGGCGTCAGCTGCTTAAATACCCAGAGGGCGGGGCCTCTGGCGCGAGGCTGACGCCCTAGTCGTAAAGGCGTGAATGTATTCCTTCAGGTAATCGCGCGGGGGAACAATTCCCATAGCAAGTATGTTGCACCGAGAGAACTTGACTGAAAGGGAACCTCCATCTCGTCAAAGCTTCAAAAATTCAAGGTTGAAACCCGTGCCTTCATCAAAAAATTTATTTTTCTCTGCAAAAAGAAGCTGAGAACTTGTTTACTGATTTTTTTAATTAAAAGCTCAGTGTGACAAATGCTATCCTAAAGAGTTAAAACCACATGGAGCAGCCACCATTTTGAGAACCGAAAAACAGGAACGAGACAGCCCATGTCACATCAAGAGGCCTTCCTCCTATTTTTCTTAAAGAGACACACTGCTTGCTCCCTCACTACCCATCCTTTGGTTCAAACAGTCTTATACTGCCACACAGTGGTTGAAAAAGTTACGACAGGCAAAACAAATTAAAATTGTATTTTTAAATTTGACAATAATTACCAATTATTTTCTAATTTCAAACAATATTATCGTTTATTGCAATAATTTCTGAGATAATTAATTGCCCAGCAAAATTTGTTATGGTGACAGGCCTAGGTGGAGGCAGGTGTGGTTGCTTCACCCTTCCCAAATCGGCGACCTTCTGATCACAGGCCCACCTTATCTAACCGCTGCACCACCACTCTCCAAATGAAGCATTAAGCTTCAAAAAATGTAAAACCAATGTGTTTTTCTGCATGTTAAACATAGCATTGTCACTTCAACAAACCTGCACAGCTGAGATTATGTGCCTTCATAATTTACAATCTGTAAACTTTAACCACGCTGGTGGCCCTCACCTGGTTGATGCTAGATGTCAGACCCATAGTGTATGAATAAAGCTTGAATGAATGAATAGTACTAATCAAAATATGTTATACATAAAGGTTGTTTTGTGTTCTCTATTTGAAACAATTTGTATTTCATGCAATTTGCAACACAAAAATAATTAAATAAAGACCTCCTTAAAATCTCAAAAACTGAAAAAAATATAAGTATATTTCCCTTAACATTTACAGTAAGTGACACTGCACAGGACTGCACCTCTCCCATGCCTGGTTCTTGCTGAAGTTTCAGTGAACTTATAAAGCAGGAGGGTAAATTATAGGCTTCATACGAATGAGAGATTTAAGCAGAATTTCTGAGATCAGTCAGAGTCAAACGCAGACGCACACTTTCACACTGTCTGCTCAGGGCAAATAAACACAAACTGCGGAAAATGTTCCAGCGGTCAAACTGGTGTGAATGACGTGTCTGAACACGCTGTCAGTCCGATTTAACAAACATGACTCCGGTAAAACCTTTTACATTCATGTGTTTGTTCCATCTCTATCACACCCTTCCAGCCCAGTTTCTGTTTAACAACGACACACAGAAAGTCTTCAAACTTTTCTTAGCCAAAACGCAATTAACCTTTTTAGCAGCAGAAGGAACCCTACGTGTGGATAAAGGGGGGAAAAAAAACAACAAACGTGCAAACCTTCAAACAATAAACTGTTTCAAAGTATCCTTTTCCTGTCTCGCATACAGATGTGGCTAATTACAAAAACGTTACACCTCTCATAAATAATTCTTTGCAAATACGTTCCGACACGTTGCCGCCTCTCGTTATGCTTTGAATCCCGTGGGAACCTGTTTCAATCTGATTAATCATATTTGGTGTTTGAAAGGAACCGATCGATGCCCTCATTGAGAGGCGGTTGCATCTCAACATGTTCGAGAGCAAGCTTATCTCACCGTGCCCCTCCGGGCATGAAGGCCCTCCGTCACAATCTCAGTTCAAATGTTAACATGTGCACCTACACAGCACTGAAACTTCAATGCCTGCAAACCCTGGAAGTGAAGGGAAATTATCTCTGTGCCCAGGGTGCACAGACAAACTGGCGTATTGGACGCATAGACGCACTGCTCCCTCTGCGCCGAGCGCTGATAACAGCCAGGGCCAAACCTATCTGCAATACACAGTACTCAGATAAGATGTCAGTGTGATTACACGCTATCAGAATCTGATGATCAGCTGTTTGGGCTGTCCAGGAGTCAAATCGCATCCCTCTGAACTCGCTGCCTTATTCCTGTATATCAGGCAGAACAATGTGCTGCTTTATGGGCAATGAAATTACTGCTGTTGCATCAATTATGTTGACTTGCTTGGCTAGCAAAGACACATTCAGCTTCCTAATACAGCACTTACTTAGCTGAGTAGATTAATTTACACATGAATTCCTGTGAAGAAATGCTGAATGGCTCTAAGTAGCAGCTTTTATTCACCACGCTTGGTTTCTTTGCAGACAGGCTGATGGAACTTTTGTTCCGATCAATAAAAGTGATATGAAAAGGGTTCTAAAACAGACAAATGTAAATAGGCAAACACAAACACACAGACACTGCATGTCTGAGAGGAAGCTCATCCAGATGCACATTATCATTTGACCCAATTGGACTGTTTTTTGACCTACTTATTGGGTTGATCCTCCAGGGTTTTTCCCTTTTTGCACTTGTTAAGCGTGTACAATGCCACACTTCTTTGATGTGCAAGTATCGATTGTAAAGATACAAGACTCTCGGCTGACCTATAGCATATTGATTTAAGAGCACTCTTTGCTTCCTGCCTCGTCTCCAAGCTGATAAAAACTAATTTTGAAATGACCTAGAAAAAATAAGTTGGGAGCTGAAAATAATTTGAGGAAACAAAACGGGTTCTCGTCTGTTTCAGCTTCACCTCCGCTGACCTGCTCCCCCCTCCAGTTCGTGAAGGCTACTTTTGCCTTTCTTGAGATTGTTTATGCTGAAATGCTGCATTTACTCTTTGTTTCTGCTCATTCAAAGGTCAGGAGGTGGTTTCTTGTCAGCAGGTAATTGGAGCTGACGGGGTTGATCTTAGCTGCGTTCTTTCAGCCTGAGGGACCCCGAGTGAGTCCATCTTATCATCAACCAGCAGTAAAAAAAAAAACAGCACGGTGGTTTGGAGGATTGTTTGGTGAGTGCAATTGTTGATACAAACCATGATGTGTGTGTACATTCTGGTGCATTTATGACTTCAGCTTACTGATTCAGGTTTGAAATCTAATAATGTTTTGTGTCAAAAAGGCAATATGAATAAAATATGAAATATAAACAAAAATCTAAAAAAAGCTAAGTCTGGTCCTCTGGACATTCAAAAAAAAAAAGGCAAAAAAATTGTAGAAACGTTTCGTCTTTTGTCCGAAAGACTTCCTCAGTCTGAGCTGCTGTATTCAGATCAGTCTTATAAATAGCTCCCTCTCACAGTGGATCAACCAGTTTGCTGATGACAGCCTGAAACCAGCTGCTCACATGATCAAGGAGGACCATCACCCCGGCTTTACACTGCACGCGGCTCCGCCCCGCTCCGGTCCGCAGGTCGCAGCTGAACGAGTCCAATTCCCACTGCCTCCGCTCCGCTCAGGTCCGCCTGGATGCGCCGCTCCAAGACACGTGCGAGATCGCGCGATAAATCAAGTGATAAATAAGTAAGTCAGAACAAAACAATTCATTCGGTGGAAAGAAGGAGAACAACTGTAGAGAGACTGCTGCCTTGATCTTCTCTCGTAAATGAGCTACATGGTTTGAGCAACAGGAAGTGATGTTTACATTTCAGAATAAAATACTTTTTTATTTATTTATTTTTGTATTGCGTTATTAGGTGTAGTCATAGTCATAAATATAATAGTTTAGTCATAGAATAGTCATAATTGATAGTTTGACAGCATTTTTGTACAAATAAATCCGTATAGAGCTAGGATTAGTCCGCCCGTGGTGATTTTATTTTGTAAATACGGAAGTTGTGCTCGTTCCTTTTCCTGTTGGTGCGACGTAATCTTCAAAAGTTGACTCCGGCACAGCTCCGTCATCCGGCAGAAATAGAAAATTTTCTAATTTTGACGGACTGCCGTCCGCTCTCCGCAGCTCGCCGCCGCCGTGCGGAGCCAGTGTAAATTCTGTCATTGATTATAATGGGTGCGTATTTGCTGCGGAGGTCGGACCGGAGCGGGGCGGAGCCGTAACGCATGTGGTGTAATTCCGGGGTCAGCCTAAAGGCCCCGGCAGAGCTCTGCGTAAGGCAGTACGCCGCTGTACGCCGTACGTACGCAGAGGCACAAGCGTAGCCCCGCAGGGCACGAACGCGCAAAGCTCAAATTTTACGACCGCGTACGCGAGGCGCGTTGTCTCACAATAAACTGCCTGGCGCTGGACTGTTTTGTATGTGACACAAATGTATTAAATTCCCCTTCTTCGTCCCTGATCTGGCCTTTTCTTTTGTTTTTTTGCCAAAAGTCAAGTGATCGCTTCCTCCTCCGACTCCATGACTGAAATGATGAGAAATGAATGAATTTGTCACGAGCGAATTAAACTCGGGTCCTACGTGGCTGCGTAAGGTTCTGTGGATTTCCTGGTGGGCTGTGGGCTGCAGGACCAGCGCTCCTTGTTTTTATTTTTATTTTTTAGAACTTTTTATTAACATATAAAGTTTAGAACACCGCAGCCGCTAAAGCCTGAGCCAGCTCGTGCCTTTTTTTCCCCCCACCCGACCTGTCAATCAATTCAGTGGGCGTGTCAGCAATGACCAATCAGCGAGCTCAGTTTGTCCCGTAGGTAAACGCTCTGCGCGCAGCTGCTCAAATTACGACAAGAATTTGGAGCGAAAACGCGGGCATTTAACGTGAGAACGAACGCAGAGCTGTGCTTGTGAACGCTTGCGCACAGAACACGCGCGTAGAGCGGCGTACAGGCCGTACGCAGAGCTCTGCCTGGGCCTTTACAATGGATCGTTAGCACCCTGATGGTTGTTTGCTATTCACAGAGGGCTGAGTGATACTAGCAATAACAGCATTGTAAGAGGGGGGCAGTTGAACCCGGAGGCCTCCACCTCTGTTGAATGATGGACGATTTCTTTTCACAAAGATGGCCTCCTTTACTCCTCTCTCAAACCATCGTTTCTCTCTATCAAGGATGTGAACATCTTCATCCCTGAAAGAGTGAAAGTCTTTCAGGGATAAAGATGTTCACATCCTTGATAGAGAGGATGAGTTAAGGCCTCGTTATACTCGCGCTTTGGTCCGCTGGCTGGAGCACGCGGACTGCGCGCGCACTGAGCCGTGCGGCTTCACGCGTTTACAGTGTCGCTGCTGTGTTTATAGTTGACGCACGGCGGCGCATGGCAAAGTGCTGTTCTTTTACGGACCAGCAGGTGGCAGTACCCTCTAAAACCTGTGCATATGTTGCAAGAAAGGGTGTAGAAGAAGAAATCTACCGTAGAAGAAGAACTGTTTGACGTCACACAACAACAAAAAAATGGCTTTCCGCTCGCGTGCTGAACTGTTGTCTTTATTAGAGGAGCAAATCATAATAGAACAACAGTTATTGTGTCTTGCGGTTTTAATGCATGGAGTCAGCGGAGGAGGAAGCGATCACTTGACTTTTGGCAAAAAAACAAAAGAAAAGTCCAGATCAGGGATGAAGAAGGGGAATTTAATACATTTGTGTCACATACAAAACATTCCTCCATGCGTCGCGACGCCGTCTCCACGACCACAGCGGCGCAGACAGCTGCAGGCTCTGGCGTGAAGAGCATAAAGGCTGTCGGGTGAGGTCCCCACCCAACCTGTCAATCAATTCAGTAGCGCCCACGGCGCGCGCACTAGCCTTGCGGAGTTTGAAAAATTCGGAGGTGCACAACACGCGGGGTCTTTGCACAGGGGCGGGGACGGTGATATTGCGTCACTTTTGGCGCGCACACCCTGGCGCACTACGCGACGCGTCGAGTATAAATCTAGCTTTAATGGACTTAATCAGAGAAGATATAAAGCTGCAGAGGTAGGCAGAAGAGAGAAGGGCAAATGAAAGTAGGGAGATGATGGAAAGATTTTTTAGTATTTAGCAATTTAGCGCTTTGAGATTTTCACTAATGAAAAGCGCGTTATAAATTGAATTCATTATTATTATTATTAGTAGTAGTAGTAGTATTCTAGAAAAAATTGCAAATACCGGTAAATAAATTGTCTTTTTATGAGTTTGAAAAATGTGTTTTTCTTTGTTTTGTTTTAATTTTGAAAAAATTAATTGATTACAAAAACTAGTTGTCTATAATTCATTTTATTAACAGTAAGTTAATTCAAAACAACAAAAGGTTCTGTGGCGTGCCAGCCCTGCAAACCCATGGAACACCACCTCCAGGTCCTCTGGGTTTTTAGGCAGGTGGATGACACCACCTCTTCTGTATGATGGACGATGCAGTGGAAAGCAGAACAAAGCATCCCAAACACTCGAGACCACCTGCAGGATGCTCCACCTGCCAGCCAGAAAACAAACACCAGGGTCTCAGCTGTAGCACCCCAACCATGTCGTGGATCCAGGTCCAGGAGATGAAGCAACACCAGAGACTCCCTGCTTCATCAGAAATCTGGTCTAGGATCTTCTTGGTTAAAGTAATGGTCCAGGACTGGGATATTCAGGTTAGTCATCCAGTACAAGGGTCTGGTCTTGTTCAGGAAATGTAGAGAACAACAAAAACTATTAGTTAAAGATTAAATATTTTATAAGATATTAAAGCATTATCATAATAATGAGGCTTAAGGTAAATATACTGATGCTCAATGAAAACACTTGAGTGCTATTTTATTAAAGCTGGGGTATGTAAGATTGTAATGTAGTCTGTAACTTTTCAAACAATATATTTTTAACATATTTCTTCACTCTGTCACTATCTACTGACAAACTGATGTTAGACAAAGTAATCTCTGAAAAAAACTATAGTCCCCTTGCTTCTCTATCAGCATTTATAAAAACACTAAAAACACAGAGTGACCAGGACAATGACAGCCAATAAAAACAGAGTTTGTAACCAGCCAATAAAAACAAGTCAATAAAAACCGAGCTTGAATTCGAATCAGCCAATAAAAACAGAGCTTGAATTTGAATTTTAACAGACCACAAGGGGGCAGTGCCATATATGGCTCTGAGGGGGAGGGATCAGAATGCTTTGCTTGTTGAAATTTTTTCTAAGTGCTGATGTTCTACAGAAACTGCAGACTCCACCTTTAATAAAAGAAATGAAAGACCCTGTTTTTAACATTTTTACAACCACTTTATGTACTAATGGATTTTATACAATAAAATATTGGAAAATGTTATGCTGTATTCTAAATAAATAAAAAACTATAAATATACTGTATTGTTTTATTAAATTATTAGTAAATACGATAAATTTTGATATTATTTACTATGCACAAGTTAACAAAGTTAATACTGTCACTGAAATTAAACATGAAACTACCGTTTATAGCCAAAAAAAATAATTTACCTGGATATGATTGTCAGCAGAAGATATAAAACATGCCACCAGCGGCGATAAAGTTCCTGTCTTGCCTTTAGAATTAAACAAAGCCGTAAAAACAACATTTCAAGCTCCTTTCTTCCTTTGGCTGAGCGCTGTCACGGATGCTAGGCAACGGGACATACGCCGAGGTAACCGTAAAGGCTAGACCTGTCCAAAAAAATAATAAATTCACAGCCGCGGACTTCCGGTCTACGTGGTCTTAGAAGGACCCGGCCTACGTGGACCGGGTAGGCCGAGTCCTTGGTAGTATGCAGCCGTTGAATTGGGGCACACCTCAAAACAGCTTTAGGCTTTTAATTGTTTAATCCCACATTTTAACAAACTTACATTTAAAAGTGTAATCCGTCGCTCCGTCCGCCATTACGTTCATCCACAATTTTCCTTACATCCGCGCGCGCAGTGTAAACGCAATGCATTTTGGGATAGCCTCGGCCGCGAAGGATACACGGCATTTAGCCTTCAAATTTGGGGAAAAGTAGGCCGCATTCGTCGGCCGCATTGAAGGAGTCTTCGAATTGGGACATGCCTTGGCGCATCACTGTGACGTCAGCAGCCTTCGAATGCGGCCTTAGACCCATGCAGCCGTCAGATTGGGACACACCTATAAACTCCAAATGCTAGCACACTTTGTGAGAGACTGCAATATTGCACAAGATCAGGCATGAAGTAATTTACTATTAAAGTGGCTATAACTCTGTTCCTTCTTATCATATATGGATCTTTGTTTAAAACTCTGACTTGAAGGTGATATATTTTTTCCTTTAAAAAAAGCTGGGCTTTTGATTTATATTATGTGTTCATTAGTAAATGTTTCTCTTCTTTTTTTTTTATTTCAGTTTAAGAGTAGGAGTGAGTGGATCCAGGAGAGTAAGGTGAATGATTTTGGTGGAGAGTGGGCTGGCAGGTGAGTGTTACGGTAGCTTTCAGCCAGGGAAATTTAATTTCTGGGTCATCCAGATCAGCGTTTTTATTTTATTTTATTTTTTTCAAATGGTCAACTATTGCTCTCTTGGGCACTGAGCAGGAACTACAAGAAGACACAGGTATCACAAGAAGATATCACAGGAAGTGCAAAAAATACAGAGAAATATTTGAGCCAATAAATCACTGTTGTGACTATGACATTCTGGCAAAGATGTCATGACTGGTTTTAATTAGCGGATAAGATGATTAAAGACAGGTGGGATTGCAAATGACTAGAAGAAGTGAGCGCTCAGTGTGCGGCCACCAGGCAGGTCCTGTGAGCAGACTGATCACGGGTCTGCCTAGAGAAGAGAGAAGGAAACAAAGGAGGGAGCCCATCAAACTCTGCATTCTTACAGGACCAGTCTCATTCATTTGGTTAGGAATAAATATTGTTTCTCCAAACTGAGTTTAAAAAAATGTATCTACAAATAAATTTCTTCAGTATTTATTTGCATTATTTCTACAAAACTTACTTATAAAAGATCAAAACCATCCCTTTACTAAATGCTGACTCCAGTGGTTACTGTCTGCACTTTGCTCCTTTGCACTAAAATAGTTTTGTGTTTGAGCAGAAGAAAGTATGAGGCAAAGAGAAGATGTGCCAGTTGAAGAGGAAAGTAAAATCAGATAGTTTTTAGATTTTGAAGCAGGTACGTTACAAAGCTGAAACAAACATGTCCATACGTTTGCATGACCTCGTGGGAAGGTTCAGCATCACTGAATTTGGGTCCAGCTTCTTTATTTGAGGAAGACTTGTGTGTAGCTCAGGCTCAGACTGAGAGCTGTGCTGAGTGAGTATATTGGATATCTGAACCCATCGCTCTGTTTTTATAACCTTGGTATCAGTATACCTCCATTATAACGGATAACGTCACATGCATGGATAATAGCCAAAAAGTTTTGAAAACAATGAAATCAAAATACAGAAAAACACACCACCAGACACTGTTAGTGGGATAACAGATGAAGAAACTTACTTAAGACTGCACAGTGTGTTTTAAAGAACAATTAGATAAAGCTATGGGACATTATTTTACTTTTTTGTTATAAAGTTTATTTTTTTTACAGAAAAATATATATTTTTAATTTTCATGATATATTATTTATTATACATAATAATGTTCAAATCTGCATTTTCAAGTGTAACATAAATTAATTAATATTTAAAATATAACAGTTGTTTGTAATAAGGAGAGAGAGATGGATGGATGGATGGATGGATGGATGGATGGATGGATGGATGGATGGATGTGGCTTCACTCAGACCTCGTCGTCACAGCTGCAGCCCAGGTCTTGGGTTCCTGTGACGTCGGAGTCGGACGCTCGCGTAGGAGGCGTCACTTCCTCTGGCATCGTGGGATGGAACACTGGCTCTCTCAGGATGTCGTTCAGGCTGCCATGTGTCCCATTGTTTGGAGCCGGCTTCAAGCCCAACAAGTCTGATGGGAACAAGTAAAAATATTGTTTGAATCAGCTGTTTGGAGACAAAGTTGTTGATTTTTTTATTTATAGTTATTTATTAATTAATACATTTCATTTTAAAAATACAATACAAAACAATCTCATAAACAAAAAGAATACAAAATATAAAATGAAAGATAGCAGAAAGAAAAAAAAATCTTATTAAATCTGCCCCTTTTTTCAAACAATTAGTTCAAACAATAATAATCTTCCAGTAACCGAATAAAATGAATAACTCTTTCTAATTTTTCTAACTAATACAATACACATTAAGCAACTTCAAATATATATACTTTTTTAACAATTCAGTTTTGATCATTTTCTTAAATGTACACATTGACTTGGCATTTTTAACTTCATTCTCCAAACCATTCCATAATCCAATTCCCTGGATTGAGGTAGAACGTCCCTTCAATCTAGTTCTGAATTTTGGTTTTACAAATATGTCTGTCCCCTTAATATTATAACAACTTTGTCTTTTAACAAAATGCATTTGGCTATTTAAAGGTAATATATTATTCTGAGCCCTATACATAACTGATAAAATAGTATAATCTAATCATGGAACTTCAATAACTTCAGTTGATAAAATAATGTACTTGATGGATGACAGTAATGTTTTCTAGTGATAATTCTTACAGCTCTTTTCTGTAATACAAAAATAGGCTTTGTGATTGTTTTACACGCATTCCCCCAAACATCAATACAATAGATTAAGTGTGGAACAATGATTGTGTTATACAACAAATACAGAGCTTTATCATTCAATAGGTCTCTGACTTTGTACAGTACTGCAATCGATTTAGCTATTTTTATTCTTACAGAATTTATGTGTTGTTTCCATGTCAGTTTGTCATCAATGATAACACCCAAAAACTTCACCTCACTCACTCTACAAATCTCAACACCCTCAATTTTGAGTGGAACATCAACAGTTTTCTTTTTATTACTGAATATCATGTAATTAGTTTTATCTAGATTTAATGATAATTTATTGAGTTTAAACCAAGTTTGTATTTTGACAAATTCTGTCTTTATCATCTTCAACATCTGTTCTATATCTTTACCCAAACAAAAAAAATGTTACAATCTGCAAAAAGGACACATTTAAGGAGTTCTGACACATTTGCCAAATCATTCACATATGAAATAAATAACAATAACAATTTGTTCCAAGTATAGAGCCTTGAGGAACTCCACATGTGATATTGCATAGGTCAGATCTTACACCATTTATTTGTACAAACTGTTTCCTATCTTTCAAATAGCTAGATACCCAATGTAATGCTGGTTCTCTAATACCATATTTATTCAGTTTTTCAAGGAGAATGGTGTGATCAATAGTATTGAATGCTTTTTTTAAATCAGCAAAAATACTGACACAATACTCTTTTTGATCGACAGCAGTAGTTATTTGTTCCAATAATTCCATGAGAGCCATTGATGTAGAGTTTTTTGCTCTAAACCCATACTAACTGTTAGTTATAATAAATCTTTTAGAGTCCTCAATAAAGCTTCAAAAGTAGAAGGATATCTTTAAAACAGTTCATGAAAAAGTAACAAAGTGCATTTTTCATGACTTATATTAATGGGAGTTTGCACTACATTTACAGCAGCAATTTCTCCTCAAATTGTTCAAAAATAAATCTGCAAACAAAAAGTTCTAACATTTTTAAGCTTTTAGGTGGTTCTTTAAGTTTCACAATCAAACAAGACAATGTTCACTCACCACACATGACGTTGTATAACTCAATGTTTTCAAACTCTGGCACTCTTGTCTGATATTTGAAACTCGGTCCATGGCCGATAAAGATCGTCTGTTTACAGAAAGAAAGCTCAGAAACAGGCCTTGTGAAAGGTTTTAATTCATAACTAGAGAAATTGCATTTCCTGAGAAAATACAATGTGAATGCTTATTGTATAAGAAAAACAGCTGGAATTAGCTAAAACATACTGAAATGTAGCTGAAATGGAAGAACAAGCCTAAATAAGCATAAGAAAGCAGTAAGAACATTTTATTTAGCTGAAATAGATTTAAATAAGCAGAAATTAGCAGAAAAGTTCTGAAATATGTTTAAAAAGCTGAAGTTGGCTAAACAATAGCTGAAAAGTAGCTGAAACGCAAAAAAAGCATAAAATACCAGAGTGAAGTGCAAAGCTGAAATGAGCTAAAAAAATGTAGAATTAGCTGAAAATTTAGCATAAAAAGCTGAACAGTAGCTGAAATAGAAGCAGCTTGAACTAGCACAATTAAGAAACTGGCATAATTAAGCTGGAAGGAGAATAACAAGGTGAAACTAATTAAGCTGATAGTAGCAGAAACATGAAAAACTTGAATTTATCTCAAAACAGCTGAAATTAGCTAAAAAAATGCTAAGGTAGCTGAAACAGCTTAAAAAAGAACAAGCTTAAAAAGGCAGAACAAAGCAGAAAGAACACGTCAGCTCATATAGGCTGATAAAAGCAGAAATGAGCACAAAACAGCAGGTAATTATTTTAGAAGAGCTCGAATTAGCAACAGCTGTAAAGTAGCAAAAATAAATTACAAGAGGGAAGTGGAGAGAGCACATTTTTTCTGAATTAAGCTTAAAAAATGTGAAATGGGTGCAAATAATGTGGAATTAATTGAAAAACTGAAATTGGCATAAAAACAACTAAATAGTAGCTGAAATAGTAGAAAAAGCTAAAACTTGGAAAAATAAGCTGAAAGGAGCATAAGCTGAAATTAGCAGAAAGCAGTTAGAAGAAGCACAAATATGATGTACCGGTAGTTAACAGAAAGAATCTGTTAGCTGAAAGGAGCTGAAAAAGGTTTACATTTGCAGAAGAAAGCTGAAAGAAGCTGAACTTGAACAAAATGTGAAAGGAGCAGTCAAAGGTTGTAAACAGATCTAAATATTTGAAGGATGTAAAATGAGCTCAATTCATTTTCTATGAGAAATAAAGGTGCAGAAAAGGTTAAATATTTAAAAAAGCTAAAGTTGCACCAACACCAAAAGTCACAGCATGATTGTCCTGAAAGAGCTGAACGTTTTGACTTATGATTTGTTGAAATAGCTTGAAAACTGCAGGACAAGAATTGCACCGAAATGTGTATGGAAGAAAAATGGATCACAATAGTCTGAATGCTTCATTGACATTCACACAGTAATAAAACGTTTTTGCATTTCATTTCGCCTCAAAATGTGATCTGTCAAAAACGATTTATTAAGAAATTGTTAGGAAAACACAGCATAAGCCGACAGAACTGTACCCTCATGCTGGTTATCTTGTTGTCAAAGCCGTGGTCACCAAAAAAGCCGCACCGAGTCCTCAGTCTTTCTGGCAATTTCCTGAAATAAATAATTTCCCTGCAATAAAATTTAAGCAGAACTGACTGAAGAGAACTCATTTAATCTTACGGAGACTGTAAATAAAGATGTACTGTTTCATTCAAAACATCTCTCTGAATCTAGTTTGGGAAGGTATTTAAGAAAATGGTCAAGTGTAAAGCTGAATGGACTAGGACTGGATAAACTGGTTACTTAGCAATGTGCCACTTCCTCTCCATCAGCAGGTGGACGTCCTCGATCCTGCGGTTTCTGGCGTAGTGAAGCCTTTTGGGTAAATGCTGCTTCAGGTACGGTTTGAAGTGCTGAGTTGGCATTTTGCACTGACACACAAGATTAAAAAAAGGTGAGTTCTCACATTATAAATGTGCAGTTTAGTTTGGTTGACATCTGATTTATACAGTAATTGTGTCCTGGTACTTACTGTGAGGTTTGCAACTACGACTTTTGGATCATCTACGAATAAACAAAACGAGGAACATGAAACTGAGTGTTATTGAGTGATAATCAATATGGTTTCAGAAAAAGCCATTCAACATCAATGGCTCTCATGGACTTTATTGAACAAATAACTACAGCTATAGATGAAAAACAATATTGTGTCAGTATCTTTGTTGACCTCATAAAAGCTTTTGATACTATTGATCACTGCAGTCTTTTGGAGAAATTGTACAAATATGGAATGAGGGGTCAAGTATTACAATGGGTATCTAGTTATCTGACAAATAGGAAGCAATTTGTTCAAATAAATGAAGTAAGATCCAAACTTGCTAGTATTACGTGTGGGGTCCCACAAGGTTCAGTGCTTGGTCCAAAGTTGTTTCTTTTGTACATAAATGATTTGGTGAATGTGTCGGGGCTGTTTAGGTGTGTTCTGTTTGCAGATGATACCACTTTTTTTTGTTTGGGAACAAATTTGGATCATATGCTGAACATGATGGAAACAGAGTTTGTAAAAATACAGACTTGGTTTGGGCTTAACAAATTATCGCTAAATTTGAAAAAAAAAAATTATATGGTATTTAGTAATAGAAAAACCACAGTTGATGCTACATTTAAAATTAATGGTATAGTAAAGTGAAAGAAGTGAAATTTTTGGGTGTAGTTATTGATGAGAACCTGACCTGGAAATCTCATCTTAATTATTTGAGAACAAAGATAGCCATGTCTATTGCTGTATTATACAAGGCAAAATTATTTAACGATAAAGCACTACTTATATTGTATAATGCGATAGTTCTTCCATATTTGACTTATTGTGTTGAAGTTTGGGGAAAGGCATGTAAAACATCTACAAATTCTATTTTTATTTTACAGAAAAGAGCAATAAGAATCATCTCAGGAAAGCATTACACTCACCCATCTAACATACTATTTCAACAGCTAAATTTATTAAAGTTTTATGAACTGGTTGACTATGGAATTCTTCAGGTTATGTACAGAGCTCATACAAATTCCTTACCTCCATTTAATCTTATTTTATTAAGAGATTCAGTAACTACAATTTAAAAGGATTATCAATGTTTGTAATACCAAAAATTAGAACAAACTCAAAGGAACGATGCACATCAGTTCAAGGAATAAAACTGTGGAATGTTTTGGATAAAAGTTGTAAAAACGCTTCCTCAATGTTTTTGTTTAAGAAAATGGTAAAAAGTAGTCTATTGAAAAAAATATGAAATTGTTTAGCTTATTCGCTCATTTTCAATCAGTTCATCTGGACAGTTTCTTTTTAGTAGAAACGTTTCACCCTCACTCCAGAGGGCTTCGTCAGTCAGAGCAGTCCAAAGCAAACTGAAGCTACCCCACCAAGTAAACAACTTAAGTGGACCAACCAGTTTGCTGTAGCCAAGATGGTTTCTGGGGGCTTGTCCCTCGTCGACTCCTCCCAGGCAGGCAGACATGTCCAAAGTGGTTCAAGACCAGAAAGTTCATTCTCAATAGTCCAGGTATCAAATCCGCTCATTCTCAATCAGTTCATCTGGACAGTTTCTTTTTAGTAGAAACGTTTCTACTAAAAAGAAACTGTCCAGATGAACTGATTGAAAATGAGCAGATTTGATACCTGGACTATTGAGAATGAACTTTCTGTTTAGCTTATTCTTTTGAAATTGGTTGTTCTTGGCACGGAGTCAGTTTTTGACTTGTTATGTTATATAACATAACATATTTAAGTTTGAATGTAATTTATGTATTTTATTTTACAAGTATTTTCTTTCTTTTTTTTACAAAGGAGCAGATGTTATAAGATTTTATCTTTTTTCTGCTTCCTTTCATTTTCTTTGTAAATTGTATTTTTTGTTTTGTTTTAATATTTACTCAATTTTAACTGAAAATGAATAAAGTTTAATAATAAAAAAAAAAACTAGTTTTAAATTTAAAACTTGTCTTGCATAAAGCAGTCACTCTTGTTCTGCTTACATGTGGGGGATTTGGAGTCGCGGGGACGTATTCTACCGATGGAACCAGGGATGAGCATGATGTCGTCCAGGTTGAGGGGGTAGCTGCTGAGGAACTCCGTCCTCTCGCAGTGGGCTTCCTCCATTCCTGACAGAAAACACAGATACATTGTTTTTACTGTAAAAACACCAGGACACCTAAAATAAACACAGGCTACTGAATCAAAACTGTCTCCTTATCTCAAACATGACGTTTTAAAGAGCTAAACATTTTGACGCATGAATTGTCAAAATAACACAAATATTAATGAGCTATGTACCAAAAATGTACGGATTAATTAAAGTAACTAGAAAAATTAGCATTTTCTGTGAAAAGTCAGCGTAAATGCTTATCGCTGAAGTACTGCTGAATCATTTTGATGAAAGCTGCTGAAGAAGTTACAAATTAGCTTGAAAACGTCAATTGCTGAACCATAAATTCATTCAACCTTTATTTAGACAGGTTAATGCTGGTTGAATTGCAACAGTTGAAGATTTAACCAACAATAGTTGAAAGTTTTTACACAAATAATGTATTTAGAGTTTAAATTGTATAGATTAGTTGAAAATATGTTTTGCAGGGCATTTCAAAACATGGAAATAGCCTAATAACTCAAATACAGTAGTCCATCGCTACTTCGCGGTTCGTTAATCACGGACTCGCTCTATTGCGATTTTTCAAAATAAGATTGTACATGACACACAATTGGCTGATTGATGGATGAGATGCACAATCGGCATGGATTTTATATTTAAAATTATGTATTTAAAATTATTTAGGACCTGCTGCACATTTGTGCAGCCCTTACTGCTGCAGGATAAACTTCCTGCTGCGGAGAGTGGAGAAGTGGGTGTGGCCAAGAACACTTGCAGGTGGCAAAGAGCAAAGGAAGCAGGAAGCTGAGATCATGACATTCTGTGCTCTTTTAGAGTGTTTAGAGCTTAGAAGCATTGGCCCTCATGCACAAACCGTTCGTACGCACAGATTTGTGCGTATACTGTGCGTGCGAGTGATTTGGGATCATTTGTGGCATCCAACAATGTTTTCGTATCCTAGGATTTTTTTCAGATACGAACAGAATTTACGTGTGGTCCAGACCTGTCGTATATTTTAGGAGCGTCAGTCTGCTGTCATCCAGACTGCCTTTTCTCCACTAATAACTTTATATTTCGTTATTTAGAAAATATTTCGAGTTTAAACAATTAAATGCAACCACACATATTGGTTTAATTAAAGCGGCTTCAACACCCCCCCACGTCCACCACCTTGCGCGACCCGCGCGCGGCCCCCGCCCCACTCATGTCGACCACCCGGTGTGCCACGCAACGCGCCCCCACTCATGTCGACCACCCGGTGTGCCACGCAACGCGCCCCCACTCATGTCGACCACCCGGTGTGCCACGCAACGCGCCCCCACTCATGTCGACCACCCGGTGTGCCACGCAACGCGCCCCCACTCATGTCGACCACCCGGTGTGCCACGCAACGCGCCCCCACTCATGTCGACCACCCGGTGTGCCACGCAACGCGCCCCCACTCATGTCGACCACCCGGTGTGCCACGCAACGCGCCCCCACTCATGTCGACCACCCGGTGTGCCACGCAACGCGCCCCCACTCATGTCGACCACCCGGTGTGCCACGCAACGCGCCCCCACTCATGTCGACCACCCGGTGTGCCACGCAACGCGCCCCCACTCATGTCGACCACCCGGTGTGCCACGCAACGCGCCCCCACTCATGTCGACCACCGTGTGCCACGCAACGCGCCACGCGCCTCTGTCGGCACACACACACACACACACACACACACACACACACACAGCGCTGCTGCAGAGACAGGGGAGAAGAAAGGCGAAAGTTGCTTCATGTCATTTTTAATATAAACTGCCTGTTGACTGTGGGCGCTCACTGATGTCATCTGTATTCTGTGTGGGTCTGCGCTCAGATCCGGGGCTGACACTATGATCAAAGGCGAGTCCATTTTAATTCGCCAAACGCGTTTGTGTGTTTTCTGACGCATAAAAGCCGGAATGAATGGACACTTCCTGCTCGCGGTGGCAGGAAACTATATCCTTATATGGTGTTTTGAGGGGTGGGAATTATGTAAATAACCTCCCGCGTGCACGAGCAGGTGAATAGAACAGGTGGGATTCATCATTATTTACACAGCTCATATACACACATTTCCTGACGATAGAAGACTTTGTTGGATCTGACGTGGCATGTTCGTACGAACGCTTCGTACGAACAAAAGTAGGAGGAAGTTAGGATAAGAATACGAACATTTTTGTGCATGAGGGCCACTGATCCTCCAATTTGCCCACCTGCAAAATCAATTCCTGACACAAGAATCAAAATAAATCATGGATGTCGGTCACGACTTTTAGCTTTGAACTTGATGTAAAACGTTGTGGTGTCTGCAGATCCTGATCTAGTGATTTAGAAAGAAACATAGCTTATTTATTATGACACATTTTTACATGCTGCTCAATAAAACTACTAATTATCTCCAAATCTATCAATCTCTTCATCCTAAATTATTGAGGTGAGATAAATGAAAAAGTTGCACTAATGTAAGTGATGTGATGAAATTTCACTAACTGAAATATGATCAAGTGGGTTAACCAGGCTGAGTATAAGGGTGTAAGGTAGACAACAAACTGTCCTAAAGACAGTAAAACAGTCTGCATTTATGTAACATATTGAAGAATTTGACTTTCTCCTGCACTTCAAATGGCAAAGCCTGGTAGTGTCCCTGTTCACACCAACACAGATACTTCTCAAAACAAAGATTTTAATGTCCGGTCATCAACATGCAAGTCTTTTTTCTCCCACAACAATGAAAATGAGTTTCTTTCCAAATTAATGCTTGTGAGTTTAACAGAGCCATAGCTAGGGCATTTTTAAGACTCCAAGAAGGTGACCAGAGGTTGATAATAAAAACAATTTGTTTACATGATCGAAAAAGCAAATGTTAAAAATTGCAGAGGTTCTAATACAGAGATGAGGTAAGGGCTTCAGTCAGAATGAAGAAAAGTGCTAGTTAATGAATTATTGAAGCTGAGCTATCAATTATACAGTCGGATTCAATTCAAAAGTCCTTCCTTACAGAGTCAAGGAAAAACATCAGTCCAGAAGAGAAGTGGGGGGAGCAGTGGAGAGTGGACAGGCAGGTGAGTGACAGGTGAGTTTACCTTACATGCGATCATTTGAGAAAACTTTGCTTTGTAGTTTTGATATTGCTTTCGGTAAAAGTATAGTTTTCTCAAATGAATGGGTGGCCATTGGGGTAGCCAAAGATTAATCTATGATGGGCATGGCCATCATTGGCCACCCCTGGCTCCACCATCGCACCTGGCAGTGGATAAAATTGCTCTCCGCACACCAGGATCTGTCACTCTGCATTACCCTATACTGTACAAGCAAAATATAAATAAAATAAAACAAAATTTCCTCTTTTTTCTTTTTAATGATGTAATTCTTATCCACTAGCCTCCAAAACATTTATGGCTTAATTTCACTTTATGTTCAGTTCTAGGCCAGAAAAACACTCATTTTGAAAACTCCAAACATTTCCTTTACAAACCCCTCAGCAACATCTGCATACAGTTGTTTTTATTACATCCTTATAGCAGTATAAAATAACATTATGGAAACCAAATTTATTTAGAACAGGAAAAAAAAAACATGGATTAACAAAACCAGCATTCTTAAAAGGAGTACATATCACACGCCTCCAAAGAAAGTTCTTGCAACATCAATTGATGTATTTAAAAACTGATCAAGTTACAGACACTTATGTGTTTCTTAAAGCCCATTTGCTTTGAATTTTCACATTAAATCAGGTCACAACAAAGTTATTTAGTTGATTATGTACATCCAATGATTCATTTTCGAGTTTCACCCACACACAAATGGGGTGGGGGAGGGGGTGGCAGCAAAAAACACCCGTTCTTCTGGTTGACTTTGTCACAATCTAGTATTTCAACACTATCTGCTTTCTACTGCAGGTACAGCAGCTTTGTCCACCCCCCACCCCACCCCAATAAAACAACAACAACAACAACAATTTAAAAAAGTATTTAAGTAAAAAGTATGAAAAATTCATTTTTTCTGTCTATCCACCCCTCTAAGCAGCGTCCCATCCATCCATCCATCTTTACACACGTTTTGCTTTTCAGGCCACTGGTGTCCATATCCTGTGAATACTGTGAGCAAGGTGGGGGACACCCTGCACAGGTCTCCAGTCCATCACAAGGACACACAACCATTCACTCTCTCTCTCTCACACCTAGAGACCATTTAGAGTTACAATCAGTCTAACATGCATGTTTTTGGTCTGTGGGAGGAAACCAGAAAAAAACTCACACAGAACAGAAAGAACATGCAAACTCCAGCCAGGGGGATCCTCAGCTGGGATTCAAACTGGCAACCTTCTCGCTGAGAGTCATCAACTCTACCAACTGTGCCACCATGCTGCCCAGCAGCATCCTAAAAATCTTAAGAAAAAAAACATTGCCAATATAAAAGTTATACCAAATAGTTTTTTTCTTTCCATAGCAGAAAAATATCAGAATTATCAGTGAGGTTTTTTTTCTTTTGTAATTTTGATCTTGCCTATGATGATCATGATTGTTGAACATTTCCCTCTGACTTCCTCTTTAGCACACAAACACACAATCCCACTCTTTAAATTATTAAAATACTGCAGTCCACTCATATTTGCACAGATAGCAAAAACAAGCGCAATAAAAAATAAGTTATTACTGCTATAGCTTCCAGTCTGGTCAAACACCAAACGTTATATATGCTAATTCTCTGTTTAACATGAACATCTAATTAATGGTATGCAAATGAGGTGCAGCCGTTCTTGGACTTGTCTGATATAGAGACTTAGCATTGAAAATTATTTGAGAAAACAGGCATTCACTGCTAACGCTGACAAAATCAATTTGGTTAATTGTCAAATATGCAAAACAAGCAAATTAAATTTGTACACGGATGTGACTATGGAATTTATCTGTTGTCCCTGGAGCACAAATAAAAGCATAGGTGCACAAACAGACGTCTCCACAAGCACACACAGAAGCACTGTCCTCTTATCTCATCAGTTCTTTAATGGCATTGGTATTTACTTCACTGTCCTCTGACACAAGGCCTGTCTCTAATTACCAACTCCCTTGATAAGAGTTATGCCCACAGAATGCACTGCAAAAGATGAAGCATTCAAAACAGGAACACAGATTGGAAATTCTGCCTTGCTTTTTAAAACACAATCTTTATTTTAGTGTGGACTGTATTTGTTTCTGCAGGATCATCAATCTGCATACCTGGGCTTACTAAAACTGTTGGTATCCAGCCAAGCTAATACTGTAACCTGTAAGACCTGTAAAAATCTCAATGAAAAACATCCATCCATCCATCCATCATCCATCCATTCTCTTCCGCGTATCCGAGATCGGGTCGCGGGGGTAGCAGCCTAAGTAGGGAGGCCCAGACTTCCCTCTCCCCAGCCACTTGGAGCAGCTCCTCTGGGGGAATCCCAAGGCGTTCCCAGGCCAGCCGAGAAACATAGTCCCTCCAGCGTGTCCTGGGTCTTCCTCTGGGTCTCCTCCCGGTGGGACATGCCCGGAACACCTCACCAGGGAGGCGTCCAGGAGGCATCCTAACCAGATGCCCGAGCCACCTCAACTGGCTCCTCTCGATGTGGAGAAGCAGCGGCTCTACTCCGAGTCCCTCCCGGATGACTGAGCTTCTCACCCTATCTCTAAGGGAGAGTCCAGACACCCTGCGGAGAAAACTCATTTCAGCCGCTTGTATCCGAGATCTCGTTCTTTCGGTCACAACCCAAAGCTCATGACCATAGATGAGGGTGGGAACGTAGATCGATCGGTAAATTGAGAGCTTTGCCTTTCGACTCAGCTCTCTCTTCACCACGACAGACCGGTACAGCGCCCGCTTCACTGCGGACGCTGCACCTATCCGCCTATCGATCTCACGCTCCAGTTTTCCCTCATTCGTGAACAAGACCCGAGATACTTAAACTCCTCCACTTGGGGCAGGACCTCCTCCCCGACCCGGAGAGGGCACTCTACCCTTTTCCGGCTCAAGACCATGGCCTTGGATTTGGAGGAACTGATCCTCATCCCGGCCGCGCCACACTCGACTGCAAACCACTCCTGCAAAAGCTGTAGATCACGACCGGATGAAGCCAATAGGACCACATCATCTGGAAAAAGCAGAGAAATTATTCTAAGGCCACCAAAACGGATCTCCTCAACACCTTGGCTGCGCCTAGAAATTATGTCCATAAAGGTTATGAACAGAATTGGTGACAAATGGCAACCTTTTTGGAGTCCAACTATCACTGGAAACGAGAAAGACTTACTGCCGGCAATGCAGAACAAGCTCTGACACCGGTCGTACAGGGACCTAACAGCCCGTATCAAAGGGCCTAGTACCCCATACCCCCGGAGTACCCCCCACAGGGCCCACCGAGGGACCTGGTCAAATGCATTCTCCAAGTCCACAAAACACATGTAAACTGGTTAGGCAAACTCCCATACACCTTCTAGGATCCTGTTGAGGGTGTAGAACTGATCCAGTGTTCCACGACCAGGACGAAAACCACATTGCTCCTCCTGAATCCGAGGTTTGACTATCCGATGGACCCTCCTCTCCAGAACCCTTGAATAGACCTTACCAGGTAGGCTTAAAAGTGTGATCCCCCTATAGTTGGAACACACCCTACAGTCCCCCTTTTTGAATATGGGAACCACCACCCCAGTCTGCCAATCCAAGGGACCTGCCCCCGATGTCAATGCAATATTGCAGAGTCAGGTAAGCCAATACAACTCCAGAACATCCAAAACCCTTAGGAACTCCGGGCTCCACAAGGAACAGTCCTTGCCCCCTTCCGCTTAACCCTCTACACCGCTGACTTCCAGTACAGCTCTGCCAGCTGTCACCTGCAGAAGTTCTCGGATGACTCTGCTATCGTCAGTCTCATCAAAGATGGAGATGATGGGGAGTACAGAGAACTGACTAAGAACTTTGTGGAGTGGTGCCAGAGGAACTGTCTGCAGATCAACACCGGAAAAACAAAATAACTTGTGGTGGACTTTCGTAGGTCCAAACAATCTCCTACTGTGCCAGTGAACATTCAGGGTAGGGACATTGAGATCGTGAGGTCCTACAAGTACCTGGGTGTTCATCTTAATAACAAGCTGGACTGGACTGACCACACAGCTGCCCTCTACAAGAAAGGACTGAGCAGACTGCATCTACTGAGGAGACTCAGGTCCTTCGGTGTGCAGGGGGCTCTTCTCAGGACCTTCTTTGATGCTGTGGTGGCATCAGCCATCTTTTATGGAGTGGTCTGTTGGGGTAGCAGCATCTCCACTGCTGACAGGAAGAGACTGAACAAGATCCTCAGGAAATCCAGCTCTGTCCTGGGGTGTCATGTTGACCCAGTGGAGGTGGTGGCTGACAGGAGAATGAGGACCAAGCTTCAGCGCATGCTGGAGTTCCCGTCCCACCCCATGCACCACTCTCTGACAGCCCTGAGCAGCTCCTTTAGTGCCCGGCTGCGGCACCCTAAGTGCGTGAAGGAAAGATACCGCAGGTCTTTCCTTCCGGCCGCCATCAGACTGTACAACATGCGCTGCTCTTATAGTTATATTTCGTTTTATACTGTTTCAGTGTTTTTATGTACTAATTTGTATTATTTGTGTACACCTGTATAGAGATTTTTTAACATTTTCTGAACTGGTTCTGCTTTGTCCTCTATGCTGCTGTGGCAATGCAAATTTCCTCACTGTGGGATTAATAAAGGCATCTTATCTTATCGTAAATTTTATCCTTCCCTGGGGCCTTGCCACCAAGGAGCTTTTTAACCACCTTGTTGACCTCAGCACCAGAGATTGGAGAGCTCGATCCAAGGTCCCCAGGCTCTGCTTCCTCAGTGGAAGACGTGCCAGTGGGATTGAGGAGGTCTTCGAAGTACTCTGCCCACGACTCATAACATCCCGAGTTGAGGTCAGTAGCACGCCACCGCCACTATAAATGGTGTTGGTGGCGTACCGCTTTCCCCCCCTGAGATGCCGGATGGTGGACCAGAATCGCCTCGAAGCCGTACGGAAGTCATTCTCCATGGCCTCTCTGAACTCCTCCCACGCCTGAGTTTTTGCCTCAGCAACCACCCGAGCTGCATGCCGTTTGGACTGCCGGTACCTATCAGCTACTTCCGGGGTCCCACAGGCCAAAAAGGCCCAATAGGACTCCTTCTTCAGCCTGACAGCATCCCTCACCGCCGGTGTCCACCACCAGGTTCGAGGGTTGCCGCCACGACAGGCACCAACAACCTTGTAGCCACAGCTCTGATAAGCCGCCTCGACAATAGAGGTACGGAACATGGCCCACTCAGACTCAATGTCTCCCACCTCCCTGGGAACGTGTTCAAAGCTCTCCCGGAGGTGGGAGTTAAAGCTCCGTCTTACAGGAGACTCTGTCAGACGTTCCCAACAGACCCTCACAATACGTTTGGGTCTGCCAGGTCTGACCGGCATCCTCCCCCACCATCGCAGCCAACTCATCACCAGGTGGTGGTTAGTTGACAGCTCCACCCCTCTCTTCACCCGAGTGTCCAAGACATGCGGCTGCAGATCAGATGATATGACAATAAAGTCGATCATCGCTAGGGTGTCCTGGTGCCAAGAACACATATGGACACCCTTATGCTTGAACATAGTGCTTGTTATGGACAATCCATGACGAGCACAGAAGTCCAGTAACAGAACACCACTCTGGTTCAGATCAGGGGCCGTTCCTGCCAATCACACCCTTCCAGGTCTCATTGTCATTGCCCATGTGAGAGTTGAAGTCCCCCAGTAGAACAAGGGAGTCCCCAGGAGGCGCACTCTCCAATACCCACTCCAAGGACTCCAAAAAGGGTGGGTAATCTGAGCTGCCGTTTAGCGCATAGGCACAAACAACAGTCAGAGCCTGTCCCCCAACACATAGGCGGAGGGAGGCTACCCTCTCGTTTACCGGGGTGAACTCTAACGTACAGGCACCAAGATGGGGGGCAACAAGTATGCCCACTCCTGCTCGGCGCCTCTCACCAGGGGCAACTCCAGAGTGGAAGAGTGTCCAACCTCTCTCAAGGAAACTGGTTCCAGAGCCAGAGCCATGCATTGAAGTGAGTCCGACTATTTCTAGCCGAAACCTCTCAACCTCACACACCAGCTCAGGCTCCTTCCACACCAGAGAGGTGACATTCCACGTCCCAATAGCCAGCTTCTGTAGCCAAGGATCAGACCGCCAGGGTCCCCGCCCTCGGCCACCACCCATCCCACATTGCACCCGACCCCTTTGGCCCCTCCCACAGGTGGTGAGCCCATGGGAAGGGGGACCCACGTCTCCTCTTCGGGCTGTGCCCGGCCGGGCTCCATGGGTAAAAGCCCGGCCACCAGGCGCTCGCCAGCGTGCCCCACCTCCGGGCCTGGCTCCAGAGTGGGGCCCCGGTGACCCACGTCTGGGCGAGGGAACATTAAATCCATTATATTATTCTTCATAAGGGGTCTTTGGGCTGCACTTTGTCTGGTCCCTCACCTAGGACCTGCCTGCCTTGGGTGACCCTAGTAGGGGCATAAAGCCCCTGACAGCATAGCTCCTAGGATCATTGTGGCACTCAAACCCCTCCACCATGGTAAGGTGGCAGCCCATCCATCATCCACTTCTGCTTATTTTGAAGTCAGGTATCGGGGGCTGCAGCTTGAGCAGAAAGGCGCACACATCTTTCTCCACATCCACCTCTTTCATCTCTTCTGGGATGACTATGTGTTCCCAGGCCAAATGAGAGACATATTCCCCAACATGTCCTGGGTCTCCCCCAGGGTCTCCTTCCAGTTGAACATACCTGAATGGAGGCACCCAGGAAGCATCCTTACCAGTTGCTTGAACCACCTCAACTAGCTCCTCTCGATGTGGAGGAGCAGCTGTTCTACTCCGAGGCTCTCCTGAATAACTGAACTTGTCACCCTATCTCTAAGGGAGAGTCCAGTACCCTGCGGAGGAAACTCCTTTCAACCTCCTGTAGCCTAGGTCTCATTCTTTGGGTCATTACCCAGAGTTCATGACCAGAGGTGAGTAGACTGACTGGTAAACAGAGCTTTTCCTTACAACTCAGCTCCCGCGTCACCACAACAGACCAACAAAGAGTCCACAATGCTGCAGATTGTATTCTTCCCTCACTTGTGAACAAAATCCCGAGATACTTGAACTCCTCCATTTGAGGCTAAACCTCACCCTTGACCCCAAGAGAGCAATCCACCCTTTTCTGACTGATGACCATGGCCTCAGATTATGAGGTGCTGATTCTCATCTCAGCTGCGTCACATTATTATTATTATTATTATTATTATTATTATTATGTTTTCCATGAAAAAACACAAAATATTTTAATTCCCCCAAACCAAAAACTACTGCCTGTTCTCTGGACTGTATCATTTTAGAAGAAAAAAAAAAAAAGTACAAAGTATTCATTAACATACCAGAAAAATAAATGTGTTGCCTAAAAACGGCATTCTCCTTTCCTCTTCACACTCTCTGCTTAAAAAAGGTCAAAATGTAGAAATAGTACACAAAAGTATTTTTTTCTTTTCTTTTTCTTTCCTTTTTTTTGGCAGAGAAAGTTAATTGAATTTGTATGTTAATGAGAGCTGTGCATAGCTAACGAGCTCCGTGTGCTACCCATTAACATGTTGAATGATTGTTAAGCCCCAAGCAAGAATCACCTATAGGGGTGCAAAACACAAAGACAAAGAGCCAATCTGAATACATTATAAATTCATTTACATGTTCACTGACTTTAAGATATTTATGTACTCAATTTTGCCCCTTATTTCAAACACTAAGACTTGACTTTAAATGTCTTTGTGAGCTCAAAAGGTAAAAAGTGAGAACATGAACAAAATGTATTAAACATACATACAATTTGAGTTTTATAGCATTATACTGTAAGAGTAAAGAGACTGAGAGATCTAACACCATGCGGTCATCCAGTAATGCCCCCAAATGGTCTGCTCCTTTTTTATGGAGTATTCCAGCTCAATGAATCACACACTGTAAAAGAGGAAGGGGTGTGATTCACTCAGTCTTACTAATCACCATGACAATGAGTACAACACAGCTAGGCTTCTCAACCGCAATCCACAATCAGGAAGTCAGGATGAAATGAACATTTAAAAAAATGCACACAGGAAAATATGGAAAAAATTGTATCTATTAATTCAAAATAGGAATATATAATAAAAAAAAAGATATTTCACAATCTCCTAGCAATCACAGCATGTATTAGGGATGATTCTCAATTAAGATCAATTTGTCATCTTGAAACATATTTAATCCAAAAGTTAATTGAGGTTGTTTTAGGTTTACTAATGACTTTCATTCAAAATGTGTCCGGTGGTTCATGAAATGTGCCGACAGATTGACAGACACAAGCAGATTCATGGCTGTACAATTCACTTGTCTTGGTGATGGGCTAAATAATGCTGCTATTAGTGTGAAGCAGGATCAGGTCAGTCCTTCAATGTAAAAGAGATTAAGATTCTAATGTGGCTAAAATGTTCTGGTCTAAGTCGTATGGTATGGTCAGAGCAATTCCATTCCCAGTCTACCCTAACGGTGTTTCTGAATTGCCATTAGAGGTTAAACTTCTGAAAGCTCCCCGGATGGGAAGCGAAACGTCTTCTGTTAAAAATAAAGTCCAGTTGTTCTGTATTGAACGCCTTTTTTGATAAAACTCCTGAAAATGAGTAAATCTGCCCCCCTGGGGTCATATCATCAGTACAAATGAACTCATTTATTTCTGGAGTTTATTTGACACTAAATCAGAAAAGGTGCAAGGAAATTATGTACTTTGTACATCAGAAACTTCTATACCAGGGGTCTGCAACTGTTCTGATCAAAAGAGCCATCTCTGCCTTTTAATTCACTAAATTAAACATGTACAGAGCCGGAGAACCTGCTACAATGGTCATTATCAACTGGTGGCCCATGGGCCACAAATGTGTTAGAAAGAGCTTTTCTGGCCAGTAGGTGTGAAATTATAAAACTAAAAACATCTAATGGTTGTTAATTTTTTTTTACATTCTGAAACTCCTCCCCTCACCCCATCCACATGTGTGTCTCTGTGTGTGTGTGTGTGTGTGTGTCTGTGTTTAGAAACTGAGTATCCTAATTTGAAGAAATAAAGTATAAAGTTAAAGTTAGCCTAATTTACTCTGTGTATTTATACTACTTTGTAGTATCCACATATTTGCAAAGGAACTGGCAGGAAAACTGCTAAAGCTAGTTATTTTTGTTGTGGGTATAACATCCTATAAAATTCCATTGTATGTTAGTTTTAGAAAAAGCTTGAAATAACCACTGTGGATGGTCTAAAGAGACACATGTGGCCCCAGAGCTGCAGGTTGAAGACCCCTGTTCTATACTCACTCCCCTGTGCCTCCCTGAAGGAAAAAAATGTCTCTGATGTGTCACAATTTTGGCTATTTCAATAACAGTTTTTACAATTTTCTCCCAGTTAAAGGTAATGACAACAGAATCACTATAAAGCAAAGTAGACATAATATCACACTCAGCAGATGATTGGACCCACATGCAGTCAGACACGAGAAGCTTAAAGTAAAAATAAAGCTTTTTATTTGAAGGAAAACAAAAGGGCTGACGTGGCAGCAACAACTTACAAAAACTCAGGAGGGAAAAAACACAGGGAGGCACGAGGGAGCATGAGGAGGAACAGGACGTCTGATACAGCTGGGACAATGAACCGCTGTAGGAGTAGTGAACAGACATGATATAAATAGAGTGGGGTGAGAGCAAAGTGGTGGCACCTGAGTGAAGGATCATGGGAAGCAGGTGAGAGTGATGAGTTGGACGACAAGCAATGTGGAGGCTGACTGAGGGCGAGCACAAGCACAGGAATCAAAACACATGAAACATAGAAATAAAAACATGAACCACAAGAAGAAAATAAAACTAAACAAAGAACGGAAGAGACAAAATGAATAACAAAAAACACATTATGACACATAAAAATGTAAAAATTACTTATTTTTTGTTAGGGCACAAAGTATGTGGGAAATAGGCTTCTATGTTATCAATTGGGGGCTAGATGGTGTAGGGGCAGGGCAGCCAACTTGGTAAAAATAAAAGGTACCAGGTCCAATACCCGGTCATTGCACATCTCGTGGTGTCTCTGAACAGGACATCGTATTCCCAGTTGCTCCCCAGGCACTTTCCACGTCTGCCCACTGCTCCACCTGATGGCGGATGGGTTAAATGCAGAGAGCCAATTTCACCATTGTATGGGAACATACAATGATGACAGACAGTAGTATTAATTCTTAAAAACTCCATGTTTTCATATCTCACAAAGAAAATCTTTAAATCTCCACTTTACAAAGAACTTTAAAAATCAGTATTTCTTAATAAATTTGTATTGTGCATTGAACACCATTAAGAAAATTTGATTAATTAAGTAATCCACAAAGTGATAACCACAACTGTGAAAATGTCAGATTATTTTTGTTTTGTTTTGTTTTGTTTTGTGTGTGTATGGTCATTCACATTATTGTTAAATTGCGACCTCCGTCAGACTCCACTGTGAACTTTTTACAGTTCTGAGGTGACCTGAATAATAAATAAAGAATAAAGAAGACGTGACGTTGAGGTTGAATGAACGTCACACACAGCATGTTGTGTTTGAGGAAGTAAATATGGATGTGTGATTCTGAAGTTGTGCAATCAGAAATTA
>JBBPBX010001371.1:35883-49473 GCA_038048925.1 Garcialebias charrua
CTCCCTCGGTAAGTAGAACGGTCTGCATTTAATAGTCATAAACTCCACTAAATGTGAGCAGTGTTTGTAGACCACAGCAGCATCACGACACCATGCGTTGTTGATGTAAACACAGAGCCCGCCTCCGCGAGTCTTACCTCCCTTGATGAAAGCTCGGTCCGCTCTGTAGCATGTTAGCTCCCCTAGCTGAATAGCATGGTCCGGAACGTTGTTGTTAAGCCACGTTTCCGTGAATACAAACACACAACAGTCTCTCACAGTCTTTTGTGTCGTTCGTAGCAGGCGTATATAATCCAATTTGTTGTCCAAGGAGCGCACGTTAGCCAGAACCATGGATGGAATAGCCGGCCTGTGTGGGCTAGCTGCTAGCCTAGCTCTGATACCTCCACGTTTACCCCGCTTCTGTTTCCTGTCACGCCGCTTGTGGCGTTTCCACGGCGGGCGCGGTGAAGCGTCACGCCGCTTGTGGCACTTCCACGGCGGGCGCGATGAAGGGAAGCTCGGGGCTGGCTTCCAGAGCAGCTCGCAGTCACGAAGCTCACGTAACTCCTCCTCGAGCTCATTTAGCTTCTCCTGGAGTTCGCTGTTTATTCCCAAATGAGCGGTTTTTCCGACATCAAGCAGGAATTCACGGCTATACTTGCGTTCTTGAACACGTAGACAAGACAAAGACGTGCCGGCAAATTGCGGCGTGCAGGACAAAACAGACGAAAGCACCGTGTTGCTGGGAGAGAGAGAAGCCGCAACGTTTGCACGCGCCGCCATCTTGGATCTTTTAGTGGTTTGAATACCGTATTTACCGCCTGATAGGTTTCACCGTTATATAGATCGCTTTGTCCAATTATTGGCAATACATTGGAAAAATCCATAAACGGGTCACACCTTTATTTAGGTTGCATCTATTATGCGTCAGCGCTACGTGTCAGCGCCTCATTTGCCTTGTTGAAAATGGCGGCCACAGAAGCGAGCGAGCACGGAAGGACTTTACAATATTAGCACGGTAAATACAATTATTTGTTTGCTAAAAATTATAGCTGACATTATAGCACAAGGGTTCCTGAGCTTAACCGTTCCTTAATAAATTCACAAAATGGTCAAATCTGCTGGATTTAAATTGTTTCGCTTTGACGTCTTCCAAACGGTCGCGTGCACTGCGAAAATAAATTATAAATAAATGAAATTTTAGCTCAAATGTCTCATACAGGTCACAGTTTGTAAATGAATACCAAATAATTACTTTCTGTAAGCTGAAAGAAAATCCGCCGAGTGGTTTATGAGCTATTTGCTAAAATATACACGGAAATAAAACGAGGCTAGCCGCGACACGTTTATGCCCATAAAACATTGAATTGTATCTCAAATGTCTAATACAGGTCACAGTTTGTAAATTAATACAAAATAATTACTTTCTGTAGGTTTCAAGAAAATCCGCGGTTTGGTTTATGAGTTATTTGGACAAATAGTAGCAGGAAAATAACCTGAAGCTAACGCGACACGTTTACGCCTAGAAAACATCATTTTTTAAAATCTCAAACATCTCATAAAGCTAATCAGTTGGAAATGTCCATACAGTGGTTACTTTCTGTAAGTTTGATAAAAATCTGTCCTGCCTGCGGGCGTTCTTGGGACCCTCACTATCTGGGGCTGGGCGCTTGGGCGTTGGTCGGCTCGGCCTTGTGGCTGCCTGGTGGGGCTCGGGTCCTCTGGTCCTGTCGGGTCTGGGCCTGAGGGGTGGGCGTCCCCGGTGCCCGAGCATCGGTGACCGGCCCTGGGGCTACGTCGGTGCAGCGGGCTCTGGCGGGGGCCTGTGTATTTGTCGCTGTTGACCCCGGGGGGTCATTGTGTGTGGTCCCTGGTGGGGTTCGTCCGGTTCTTCCCCTTGGTCGGATCTGGGGAGTGGACGAGTGGCTCGTCCTGTTCGGGTGGTCCTGGGGACTCTGGGCTCGGGGTCCTTCCTGGGGTCTTGGGCTTTGATCGCCCTTTCGTCTGTCTCGGGCTTTGGGGGGACAGATCTCTGATGCTTCACAATCGCTACTAAATGTTCTATTGGAGGAACCTTATTCACTTATGCATGCTCACAACCACACACAAATGGATGTAGGGATGTATATGTAGATATATGTAGATGGGTATATAAATGAATATAAATATATATGTATATATACTGTCTATATATTTGTAGGTATGGGTATGTTTATATATAGAAATCTAATGCAAGGTCATGAATATTATCAGTCTTTATGCTTGTATGTTTCGTTGCTGTGTTCTGTCATGTGCTTTGCAGGATAGTGGACGGAGGTTTGGTGTGTTCGCCTTGTGCTCTTTTTGTGGATAATTGTTGTTTTGTTGTCTCACTTTCTCTTTTCTTTCTTTCTCTATAAAAAAAAAATAAAAAAAAATAAATAAAAAATAAATAAAAATAAAAATAATAATAATAATACTAATACATATTGGAGCGAGAGGATGGCTATAAGGTGTGAAGGGAGGCCATCTATAAATGGAAAAAAATAAAATAAATCTGTCCTGTGGTTCTTGACTTATCTTTCTAACAAACATAGCTAACAGTAGTTATCTCCAGAGCAGGAGGCCGGGCAGCGACAGTAGCCGTGTTTCCATCAAGGTTTCTAGGTGCGCATTTTGAAGTATCGCAGCAGAAAAGCTTAATGGAAACGGCAAAATGCGAGGTTACTTCCTGAAATTCGCCAAAAAGTAGATACGCTCGCTTGAGGTGGTTTTTGGGATCTTCGAAACCGAGCAGCTGCGCAAAACGACAGATGGAAACACATTTGCCGACTCGTGCTGCCGAAGCGAACATTCACGTCACGTGACTGATCAGCTGTTTCCGCTCCGGACAACATGTAACATCGCTAAAACTAGTTGGCATGACAGAATAAATACAACTTGCCCGATAGCAACACGTACCTGAAATATTCTCTCCATTTTGACGAGATGTGTGGCCGGGTTCTGTTTTCAACCGCTACTTCCTGTTTACTGTAGACATGCGCAGTGCTGACGTCTGACGTAATGACGCTGACGTCTGACGTAATGACGCTGTGCGTGGCTTGGTAGATGCGCTTCAAGCCAGCAGATGGAAACACTTCTGCTTCGCATTAATTTGTATTTACATATTTGCGAGATTTCAAAAATTAGCTCAAAAATCGAAATGAAAATGGATGGAAACACAGCTACTGTCAGTCCGACCAGAGGAGGCTGCCTTCGGACACATGAGGTGGGAACGGTTGTGTACCCTAGCGGACAAAAGTGGTACTGCACCATTTTTTGCCAACATGAAAAACGGTCATATCTGAGCCAAAAATGGGTCTAAAAATATGGGAAAAAATCCATAAACAGGTCTCACCTCTCTATAGGTCGCAGGGCATGCAAATTAGGCAAAAAACTGTGACCTATAGTCCGGGAAATACGGTACTCGCCTATTAATAAAGTGGAATTAATTAATTCACAAAGACAGCACTGAATGAACTAATATTTCATGGTAAACGTGGGGGGATCAAAAATAAGTATCTTTTAAATGTGAGGGGACACGTCCCCTTAACATATAATTGATGCAATGTGTTGGTATCACCTGTTGTAGATTCTGTCATCAAGGACATGAGCAATTAAAAGAACAAAGACGAAGCAAAAGGACTTTTGTTCTGTAGCCAAAGATGTAAAAACGTTACAAGACTTAAACTGCATGAGGATGGTATTATTATTATTACGGTAATTCTAGGATTGATCCACATCCCTCTACATCAATGATGGAAGAGTCAAATTAAATGTGACAGGAGGACTGTTCAGAATGCAGTCCCTTTGAAAAACATTCAGATTCAGTACCACATAAGAAAAAAAAACAGGGTTGGATTTGAAAAAATGGATTTGTAATGCTCAGAGTCTCATGAAAAAAATCTGAAATGGGTCACATATGGTCAAAAAAAGTCGTATTCCGTCCTTGTTTGCCTGCAGTGTGAATGTAGCCTAATTTTCTGTAAAAATTTAAAATAAAAATAATCAACTCAATAGCATGAGCAAGTTCTTCCACAGACAAGTGTAGACCAAACTCAGCATCTATGTGAAAACAAACTCCACAGTTTATTTCTATTAGAAATGCAACAAGATTGATTCTAAATAGATGAATTCTAAAAAAATAAAAAATTGTTTTGTCATGAATTTACTGTACATTTTGGGTATAAGTGCTTTTCATGTAATACAAAAAAAACCTGATAGTTTAGAAACAACATCCATCCATCCATCCATCCATTTTCTTCCGCTTATCCGGGGTCGGGTCGCGGGGGTAGCAGCCTAAGTAGGGAGGCCCAGACTTCCCTCTCCCCAGCCACTTGGAGCAGCTCCTCTGGGGGAATCCCAAGGCGTTCCCAGGCCAGCCGAGAAACATAGTCCCTCCAGCGTATCCTGGGTCTTCCTCTGGGTCTCCTCCCGGTGGGACATGCCCGGAACACCTCACCAGGGAGGCGTCCAGGAGGCATCCTAACCAGATGCCCGAGCCACCTCAACTGGCTCCTCTCGATGTGGAGAAGCAGCGGCTCTACTCCGAGTCCCTCCCGGATGACTGAGCTTCTCACCCTATCTCTAAGGGAGAGTCCAGCCACCCTGCGGAGAAAACTCATTTCAGCCGCTTGTATCCGAGATCTTGTTCTTTCGGTCATAACCCAAAGCTCATGACCATAGATGAGGGTGGGAACGTAGATCGATCGGTAAATTGAGAGCTTTGCCTTTTGACTCAGCTCTCTCTTCACCACGACAGACCGGTACAGCGCCCGCTTCACTGCGGACGCTGCACCTATCCGCCTATCGATCTCACGCTCCAGTTTTCCCTCATTCGTGAACAAGATCCCGAGATACTTAAACTCCTCCACTTGGGTAAGGACCTCCTCCCCGACCCGGAGAGGGCACGCTACCCTTTTCCGGCTCAAGACCATGGCCTCGGATTTGGAGGAACTGATCCTCATCCCGGCCGCATCACATTCAGCTGCAAACCGCTCCAGCGAAAGCTGTAGATCACGAGCTGATGAAGCCAATAGGACCACATCATCTGCAAAAAACAGAGAAGCGATTCTAAGGCCACCAAAACGGATCCTCTCAACACCTTGGCTGCGCCTAGAAATTCTGTCCATAAAAGTTATAAACAGAATCGGTGACAAAGGGCAACCTTGGCGGAGTCCAACTCTCACCGGAAACGAGCCTGACTTACTGCCGGCAATGCGGACCAAGCTCTGACACCGGTCGTACAGGGACCTAACAGCCCATATCAATGGGCCTGGTACCCCATACTCCCGGAGTACCCGCCACAGAACCCCCCGAGGGACGCGGTCGAATGCCTTTTCCAAGTCTACAAAGCACATGTAAACTGGTTGGGCAAACTCCCACGCACCCTCCAGGACCCTGTTGAGGGTGTAGAGCTGGTCTAGTGTTCCACGACCAGGACGAAAACCACACTGCTCCTCCTGAATCCGAGGTTCGACTATCCGACGGACCCTCCTCTCCAGAACCCCTGAATAGACCTTACCAGGGAGGCTTAAGAGTGTGATCCCTCTATAGTTGGAACACACCCTACGGTCCCCCTTTTTGAATAGGGGAACCACCACCCCAGTCTGCCAATCCAAGGGAACTGCCCCCGATGTCCACGCGATATTGCAGAGTCGCGTAAGCCAACACAACCCCACAACATCCAGAGCCCTAAGGAACTCAGGACGAATCTCATCCACCCCCGGAGCCTTGCCACCGCGGAGCTTTTTAACCACCTCGGCGACCTCAGCACCAGAGATTGGAGAGCCCGACCCAAAGTCCCCAGGCTCCGCTTCCTCAGTGGAAGACGTGCCAGTAGGATTGAGGAGGTCTTCGAAGTATTCCGCCCACCGACTCACAACATCCCGAGTTGAGGTCAACAGCACGCCATCCCCACCATAAATGGTGTTGGTCGCGTACCGCTTTCCCCCCCTGAGACGCCGGATGGTGGACCAGAATCGCCTCGAAGCCGTACGGAAGTCATTCTCCATGGCCTCTCCGAACTCCTCCCACGCCCGAGTTTTTGCCTCAGCAACCACCCGAGCCGCATGCCGCTTGGACTGCCGGTACCTATCTGCTGCTTCCGGGGTCCCACAGGCCAAAAAGGCCCAATAGGACTCCTTCTTCAGCTTGACAGCATCCCTCACCGCCGGTGTCCACCACCGGGTTCGAGGGTTGCCACCACGACAGGCACCAACAACCTTGCGGCCACAACTCCGATAAGCTGCCTCGACAATAGAGGCGCGAAACATGGCCCACTCGGGCTCAATGTCCCCCGCCTCCCTCGGAACGTGTTCAAAGCTCTCCCGGAGGTGGGAGTTAAAGCTCCGTCTTACGGGAGACTCTGCCAGACGTTCCCAGCAGACCCTCACAATACGTTTGGGTCTGCCAGGTCTGACCGGCATCCTCCCCCACCATCGGAGCCAACTCACCACCAGGTAGTGGTCAGTTGACAGCTCCGCCCCTCTCTTCACCCGAGTGTCCAGGACATGCGGCCGCAGATCAGATGAGACGACAACAAAGTCGATCATTGAACTACGACCTAGGGTGTCCTGGTGCCAAGAGCACATATGGACACCCTTATGCCTGAACATGGTGTTCGTTATGGACAATCCATGACGAGCACAGAAGTCCAACAACAGAACACCACTCGGGTTCAGATCAGGGGGGCCGTTCCTCCCAACCACACCCCTCCAGGTCTCACTGTCATTGCCCACGTGAGCGTTGAAGTCCCCCAGCAGAACAAGGGAGTCCCCAGGAGGCGCACCCTCCAATACCCCCTCCAAGGACTCCAAAAAGGATGACACAACATATAAACAGATATTTTTACTTCTCTGTTCACTTTGTTCATTTCACACTCTATGGGAGATCACTGAAGACCATTGCAGAAAATGAGCCTTATTCTAGTTCCTGTGCAGTAAACGTCTAGACGTTTTGACTCCCCTGGGGTCTTATTCATATTGGAGGGAACAGCTAATCACCGCAGGCTTTCAAAACGTGCACACTCGAAGCACATCAAACAGAATGGAGAACATGGAAAGTTCAGATCAACCCAGATGTATCATTCATTCCTCTACTTTTTCATCTCACACAGTTGCATCTCGCTGGCTCATCAGTTATATAAATTTACTGCTGTGCCTTCCTTCCTTTTTCAATGTTCCTGCTTTTTGAGCCTAATAGCAGAGCATGTATGTATTGACACAGCTCCTCTAAGCTACACAGCAGTGTGTGGGCAGGGCAGTCCAACTAGGGTTAAGCTTAATGGTAAGATTAATGACAGTGGCTACAGCTCAGGCATGCCTCCATCGGCTGTTCCAGGAAGAAGAGAAGAATAAAGAAAATGTAAAGAGAAGGGAAGTAGAACGACAAATGAAAGGTCAACAAAGGGAAAAAAGAAAATATAATGTATTAGAAGAAATTTCATCAAAGGAAACGACTTGAGTAAATGGGTGGAAAAGCAGACAGATGTATTGGTGCAGCGTCTGCAGCATTGTGGGCTTTGTGCCAGTCTGTTGTGTTGACGAGGGAGCTGAGCTGTAAGAAGCTCTCTGTTTACCGGTCAGTCCACGTTCCTACCCTCACCTATGGTCACAAACTCTGGGTAGAAACTGAAAGAATGAGATAGATACATGTGGTTGAAACAAATTTCCTCTGCAGGGTAGCTGGATTCTCCCTTAGCGATAGGAGAAGTTCAGTTATCCAGGAGAAATTCGGAGTAGAACCACTGCTCCTCCACATCAAGAGGAGCCAGTTGAGGTGGTTCAGCATCAGGTAAGGATGTACCCTGGGTGCCTCCCTTGGGAGGTGCTTCAGGCATGTCTAGCTTAGAGGAGACCATGGGGAAGACCAAGGACACGCTAGAGAGACTAATGGAAAGGGGACATATGTCTCTCAATTGGCCTTGGAATGCCTCGGAGTCCTCCCAGAAGAGCTGGAAGAGGTGGCTGTGGAGAGAGACGTCTGGACCTCTTTGCTCAAGCTGCTGCCCCCGAGACCTGCTTTCGAAACATCCATTCAACCATTATCTTTACCCATTTCTTCCATTTTGGGTCATGGGGGTCACCAGTGCCCATATCCAGCAATAACTGTGCGAGGGGCGGGGTACACCCTGGACAGGTCCCAAGTCCATCACAGGGACACATAGAGCCAAACAAGACAAACAACCATTCACTCTCTCTCACACACCTAGAGACGATTTAGAGTTACCAATCAGTCCAGCATGCATGTTTTTGGTCTGTGGCAGGAAACCGGAGTACCCAGAGAAAACCCATTCAAGCATGAGAAGAACATGCAAACTCCACACAGAAAGACTCCAGGTCCAAATGGGGATTGAACCCAGGATCTACTTGCTGTGAAGCAACAATGCTAACCACTGCGCCGACTTTGAAACAGGCAGAAGATAATGGGTGGATGGATGGATGGATGGATGGAAAAGAAGAAAATGTTGAATCAATAAATCTGTCAAGAAAAGTACCGCATTTTCCGCCTGATAAGTCTCGCCTCTCTATAAGTCGCTTGGTCCAATTATTGGCAATAAATTGGAAAATCCATAAAACATGTCACACCTTTATTTAAGTAGCATCTATTATGTGTCAACCACTACGAGACGCGTCATTTGCCCTGCTGAAAATGGCGGCCACAGGAGCGAGCGAGCACAGAAGGACTTTACAAGATTAACACGGTAAAAGCAATTATTTGTTTGCTGAACATTATAGCAANACCTGCCTGAAGACTGCCACCATCATCCCAGTCCCAAAGCTCCACAGTGACTGGTCTGAATGACTATAGACCGGTGGCCCTCACCCCGATAGTCGCTAAATGTTTTGAGAAACTGGTCATGTCCCACATCAAGACAGCCGTCAACATCAGCGAGGACCCTCATCAATATGCATACCGTGAGAACCGATCAACAGAGGACGCCATCTCCTCTGTGGTCCACACTGCTCTCACCCACCTGGATCAGAAGGACTCATACGTGCGTCTGCTCTTTGTGGACTTCACATCTGCCTTCAACACCATGATCCCCCAAACTCTGATAGACAAACTATCCACACTTGGACTAAGCCCCTCCATCTGTAACTGGGTCTTAGACTTTTTAACAGACAGACCACAGTCCGTGAAGATCCACAACTTCTCCTCCTCCACCATCACCCTCAGCACTGGCTCTCCTCAAGGATGTGTGCTGAGCCCTCTTCTGTTCACTCTGCTCACATATGATTGTACAGCCACACATCCAGGCTGTCATATTGTTAAGTTTGCAGATGATACAGCTGTGGTGGGATGCATCACAGATAATGATGAATCCAGCTACAGACAGGAGGTGGAACATCTGGAGAGCTGGTGCAAAGAGAACAACCTTCACATGAATGTGAAGAAGACGAAGGAGATGATTGTGGACTTCAGAAGGAACAAACACACCCACACCCCACTGTATATAGGTGGATCTGCGGTGGAGGTGGTCTCCAGCTACAAGTACCTGGGTGTACACTTGAATGATAACCTCAGCTGGAGCAATAACACCACCAGCCTGATCAAGAAAGGTCATCAGAGACTCTACTTCCTCAGACGGCTGAGACGAGCCGGTCTGAGAAGCTCAGTCCTCACCTCGTTCTACAGGTGTGCAGTGGAGAGCGTCCTGTGCTCCAGCATCAACGTGTGGCATGGAGGCTGCACAGTTGCAGAGAGGAAAGCTCTACAAAGAGTGGTGAAGGCTGCACAGAAGTCTGTGGGAGTCAGTCTCCCCACCATCACAGACATTTACACCTCCAGATGCAGAAAAAGAGCCACCTGCATCATGAAAGACCTCACTCACCCAGCACACTCACTCTTTGCACCACTCCCCTCGGGACGGAGGTTGAGGAGCATCAAATGTAGAACCACTAGACTGAGGAACAGCTTCTACCCTGAGGCTGTCAGACTCATGAATAAATAAATAATAAGAATAAACACTGCAAAATGTCACATCATGCTGATACTGATCTGTTTCTTGTTGCTGCGTTCATCTGTGACCATCTGCTCATGTTCGTGCTGCTGTTTATAATGATGTTTTTCTACTACATTAGGGCTTAGTGTATTACTAGCTGATGTCTCTCTTAGTTAATCCTAGATGTTATTATTGTTTTTCTCTTGCATTTGTTGTTGGATGTAACTGGGACCCTGTGTACATAATCTCGTTTTCAACACATGTACTACATGCGGTGCAAATGACAATAAATTCTCTCTGACTCTGACTCTGATAAGTAATGCTTTATCATTAAATAATTATTTTACCTTGTATAATACAGCAATAGATCTGGCTATCTTTGTTCTCAAATAATTGAGATGAAGTTTCCAGGTCAGGTTCTCATCAATAACTACCGGTACACCCAAAAAATTCACCTCTTTCAATCTACAAATTTTATTACCATTAACTTTAAATGAAGCATCAACTGAGATTTTTCTATTGCTAAATACCATATAATTTGTTTTTTCCAAATTTAGCCATAATTTGTTAAGCCCAAACCAAGTTTGTATTTTCACAAACTCTGCTTCCATCCTTTCCAGCATTCGATCTAAATTTTTTCCCATACAAAAAAAATGTGGTATCATCTGCAAACAAAATACACCTTAACAGCTCTGACACATTCATCAAATCATTTATGTACAAAAGAAACAGTTTTCATTAGTTGTCAGTTATAATAGTCATCATTAAAAGAAATAAACATTTGAAATATATCAGTCTGTGTGTAATGAATGAATATAATATACACATTTCACTTTTTGAATGGAATTACAGAAATAAACAACCTTTTCCATGATCTAAAAAAGCTAAGTCTGGTCCTCTGGACATTCAAAAAAATAAAACAAAACAAAGCAAAAAAAAATGTAGAAACGTTTCGTCTTTCGTCCGAAAGACTTCCTCAGTCTGAGTTGCTGTATTCAGCTCAGTCTTATAAATAGCACCCTCTCACAGTGGATCAACCAGTTGGCTGATGACAGCCGAAACCAGCTGCTCACATGATCAAGGAGGACCATCAGCCTAACGATGGATCGTTAGCACCCTGATGGTTGTTTGCTATTCACAGAGGGCTGAGTGATACTAGCAATAACAGCATTGTAAGAGGGGGACAGTTGAACCCGGAGGCCTCCACCTCTGTTTAATGATGGATGGTTTCTTTTCACAAAGATGGCCTCCTTTACTCCTCTCTCAAACCATTGTTCCTCTCTATCAAGGATGTGAACATCTTCATCCCTGAAAGAGTGACCGCTGGCCTGGAGATGAGTGTAGACCGCAGAGTCCTGACCTGATGATGTTGATCTTCTGTGCTGGGCCATCCTTTTGGCCAGTGGCTGTTTAGTTTCCCCGATATAAGACTGATCACAGCCCTCCTGACACTGAACAGCATACACAATATTACTCTGTTTGTGCCGGGGGACTGGATCTTTGGGATGAACCAGTCTTTGCCGTAATGTATTTTGGGGTTTAAAAGCCACTGGGACGTTGTGTTTAGAAAATAAACGTCTCAATGTCTCTGAAACTCCCGCAACATACGGAATGACCACTGGTCTGGGTTCCTTCTTTTCACCTGATGGTTGGCTGGAGTCCTGTTTGGGTTTCTTCTCTGCTTTCAGGAAGGCCCAGTTAGGATATCCACATTTCTCTAGAGCCTGTCTTGTGTGTGATTTCTCCTTCTGTCTGGCTCCTGAGGTCTGCTCTGTTATACAGAGTCCTGATGACTCCTAACTTGTGCTCCAGGGGGTGATGGGAGTCAAACTGTAAATACTGGACTGTGTGGTTGGGTTTGTGGTACACCTCAGTTAGCAAATATCCTCTATCCGAAACTGAGACCTCACAGTCCAAGAAAGCCAACCTGCCATTTTTTACATCTTCTTGTGTGAACTTGATATATTTATCCACAGAGTTGATGTGCTCAGTAAAATGTTGGACTTCCTGAGATTTAATTTGAACCCAGGTGTCATCAACATACCTGAACCAATGACTTGGTGGTGTCCCTGAAAAGGACGTCAAGGCTATACACAAGATTTTTACAGCATTGGGGTTCAGGAAGGCTGCCCTGACAAAAGGGGAGACTCTGGGACCTCACTATGTGATGCTGTACACAACCTCTCATGGAGTTTTGTACCTCAGTGTATTTATTAGGAGAGAACTCATGTGGTTCTGTTCAGGCCTGTTCTGCTTCACCTAAAGAATCGATTTGTCCTCCAGTATTGTTATAATTGTATATAATTCAGATACATTTAATCTTGAATTATCGGCAAGATGTCTGCAGCTCCTTGGCTTGAGTATAGGTCCCTCAAAAAGGTTTTAAAGATTTTCAATCACCTGGCGAGTTTTAAATCTACTCATTTATTCTGTTCAATGTCAAAATCTGAGTGACAGAGCTGAAATTGGCTCCTCCACAGACTCTCTTAAAGAAGACCAAAGTGTTCTCAGTGATGGTGGTACTGTCAGGAATGAGCTAGACTCTCGTGTGAGACCTCGCTCCGTAATCACAACAGAATCTCCATTATTCGAGGACAGAAAGAGCAGTCTGTCAGAGTATGAAAGAAAGCTACACAACCAAGTGCATGTCCTGGAAAGACATCTGAAGACGTCTGCCAAGGTACGGCTGTCCCCAGTGCAGCCTGCAGGGCCTAGTCCTGCTCTAGAGAAGAAAGTTGCCTCAACCATTTCAAGGGAAGCTAATAGGATTGATAAGGATTGCCCGGATAATGTCATTATGGTCAAAGAGAAGAATGAAGATAGAATTCACAGGAACAGGAGCGACAGTCGGCTTCAGAAGACAATGGGGGATAGTGCCTCTGTAAATTCTATTAAAGGCTCCGGCAGAGCTCTGCGTACAGCATGTACGCCGCTCTACGCGCGTGTTCTGTGCGCGCGCGTTCACTGGCATAGCTCTGCGTTGGTTCTCGCTGCAGCCACAGCGCGCAGAGCGTTCGCTGATTGGTCATTTGCTGACACGCCTACTGAATTGATTGACAGGTCGGGAAAGACGAGCCAGGAGCTTCAGCGCAGCGGTTTTCTGTTTATATCTTATTAAAAAGTTCTTTAAAAAAAAAACACAGGGAGCGCTGGTCCTGCAGCCCACCAGGAAATCTGTAGAACCTCGCAGACACGTAGGACCAGACTTTAATTCGCTTGTGACAAATTCATTGATTTCCTCATCAAAGTGAGCAGAGGAGGAAGCGATCACTTGACTTTTAGCAAAAAAACTAAAGAAAAGTCCAGATCAGGGATGAAGAAGAGGAATTTAATACATTTGTGTCTCATACAAAACAGTCAGGCGCCGGGCAGTTTATTGTGAGACAACGCGCCTCGCGTACGCGGTCGTAAAATTTGAGCTTTGCGCGTTCGTGCCCTGCGGGGCTACGCTTGTGCCTCTGCATACATACGGCGTACAGCGGCGTACTGCCGTACGCAGAGCTCTGCCGGGGCCTTAAGTCCTTATACAGCATCCTTGGTCCCATCAAACCCAAGGATGTGAGAAAATGGAGTTTCCTGGAGAGCAGCATAATGGGAAATGGTGCCTTGCTCGGGGCCGAGGAGCTGGACTGGTACTTCCCCGA
>JBBPBX010001371.1:50023-60675 GCA_038048925.1 Garcialebias charrua
GAACGCAACTAGTTTTTCTTGCAGTTATGAGTGTTAACCTCCGAGATGTTTTATGTTCTCGCGAGACTAGCAGGGGGAAGGGGTTTTTTGGGTTTTGGGACTTTCCCCGGTAGGGGCCGCTTCAGTGTGTGTCTGCTCGTGAGCAGGAGCGGATGTAAATGGTGGATGAATAAAGAGTTCGACAAACAAATAAACGTCGTGTTTATTTGACTTCACATGGTAGCAGAGGATGGTTGCCAATTACAGAGTTCCGCCGAAGCTTGATGAAGCAAGACCATACGAATGCTGGAAAAATGAAGTTAATATTTGGACACGTGTTACGGACTTGGAAAAGAAGAAACAGGCCCTGGCTGTGGCGCTGGGCCTCGAAGGAAGAGCCAGAGAGATTGCACTGGATACCTGCAGACAACTTGAATAAAGATAATGGTATGGAAATCTTGTTTAACAAACTGGATACGATATTTCTGAGAGAAGAAAAAGACAGAGCTTATGAAGCATGTTCCGTTTTTGATGCTATCTCTAAAGACAGCGCTATGTCTATGGCAGACTTCATCATAGATTTTGAACGTTATAATCGAATGAAGAAATATAACATGGTACTTGAATTAAGAGTTTATTAATGTTTTTCTGACTTAATGTTTATCAATTTTTATGTTAAGAGTTAATGCTTAATGAGAGAAAACATTTTAGTGTCAAGAAACTATTTGCAATTAGGTTTGATCCGGCGCAAGAGTTGTGTGAAAAAACTAAGCTCGTTTTGTTCATATGACCTTGTAGCCTCCTTGGTAACAGATCTAACAAACCCATCCTTCTTGGAAAAACTAGTCTTTGATGAATGGTTGCATACCGCCCATCTCACTTCAAGCCTTGCAGTTCTTCTGAAAAGGAGTGAGGCACACAATGTGTTTCCAAGTATCTCACAGCCAGGTTTGTAAGATGTTGATGAGTTGCAGTTTTCAGTTAAGGGCAAACTGACCCGTGCCTAGTACTGCTTTGCTCTTAAAAAAATGTTTTTGTGAGTGAAGTCATCACACCCACAAGGTATAAAATGGTTACAGCGCACTTAGAACATTTGGGGGTCTGCTGCGAGTCCTGATCAGACGTCGAGCTGCATGATGTATATTCCGAAGCCAAACTGTGAGGCCCTCCCAGTTGTGTCAAAAGGTGAGGAATAATGAGTTACATCAATGCCTAAGTTTGTTTGTTGCTGTTAGTACTGTGGCGAGATTAAAACCGACACTTTTGATCTTAGCAGGAAAACTGTTTGTTGCTGTTAGTACTGTGGCGAGATTAAAACCGACACTTTTGATCTTAGCAGGAAAACTGTTTGTATGTTTATTGTATATCTGAAGAGATGTACAACTGTATGTTTTGTCTTTGTTGTTTCCTTTTTCTGTCACAAGACTTCTTTAATAAATATTCATTATTTTTAATTAAGTCTGATGTGTGTGAACTTTTTTCCAAACAGCCGTGCCTATCCTAAAACGAACCCGATTTAAAATATGATAAAACATTAACCATTTGGGTTGATCTGAAATATCATAGAACAGTACTACTACCTGACGCTGTGCTAGCATTTAAACTCTTGGACGTTGCGTGTCTCGATGAACAAAGCAGGCAGCTTGCTCTCACAGCATGCACGGACTTAACGTTTGCCTCCATGAAGTCAGGTTTGAAGCGGATTTTTGGAAAAGCAACAGCAGGAAACGGCACAGAAACTCAGGATGCAGTTTATTTTGCTGAGCAAAGATCAAGGGGCAGGTTCAGACGAAACTACGGCTCGTCACAAGGCGGACAGGGGCAACCACAGCAGGGCACAAACCCCCTCGACAAATATGGTAAGCGAACAAAATGCGCTATTTGTCAGAGCACGTACCATTGGGCCAAAGTCTGTCCGCACAGAAGAAATGAAGTAAAACTGACACAGGATGAAAACATGGAGGAATGTAACATCACTCTATTTACAAAAATAGAGACTGATTCAGAGATTTTCCTAACTGAAGCATTGAACTTTGGTGTTGGAGAAGACTACTGCGCATACCCTGGACATCGTGGACAACAAACAAGATGGTCCTGGACCGTATCAAGCCGAAAATGTCGCTTGAGGGCAAAATCGTCAAACAGCAACTGTCCTTTTTCGGCCACGTTATGCGCGCAAATTCACTAGAGACTTCGATGATGCTGGGCAAAGTGAGCGGGATGAGAAGAAGAGGACGGCAAAGAACACGCTGGCTTGATACAATCACATCGGCCACCAGCAAGACGATCGCAGAAAAAGTAATCGTCGAGGACAGGAACGCGTGGAGAGGACAGATCCATAAAGTGGCCGAAAGTTGACTTCGACTAAATGGCTAATCATCATCATTGACACTGCCTGCACTCGTACTGTATGTGGTGAAAAGTGGCTAGAAAGCTACATAAAAGACCTAAGCAAGAGTAAAATTGACAAACTGTTGCAAACAGAGACCCCAAGCTGCAGGCCTTTCAGATTTGGAGATGGTCAGGTGGTACTATCCAGTAGAAAAATAAAACTGCCTGCTAAGATTGGGAAAACAAAGTGCAACATTGAAACTGAAGTGGTGTCTGCTGGCATTCCTCTGCTGCTGAGCAAAACGTCCCTAAAGAGAGCAGGAACTGTTTTAGACATGCAGAATGACAAAGTTGTCATGTTCAAACAGCAAGTCCCTCTTGAACTTACCAGTTCAGGACATTATTGTGTGGATATAAGAGATGGAGATGCAAAAGTGAATGATAATGAAAATGAAATCCTAGTCACAGCAGAGATGTCTAAAAATGAGAAACGCAAAATTCTACTGAAACTTCACAAACAGTTTGGACACGCCTCAGCAGACCGGCTGCAGAGACTCATTCAAAGCTCCGGAAATTATGATAAAGACTGCCCAGTGATTTTGCAGGAGATCATTCGTGACTGTGAAGTATGTCAGAGGTACAGCAGAACAAAGCCAAAACCAGCTGTTGGTTTGCCCTTGGCATCAGAATACAATGAGACTGTGGCAATGGATCTACACGAGTTGGAATCTGGAATCTGGTACCTGCACATCATCGACCACTTCACACGCTTCAGCGCTGGAAACATCGTGAGGACAAAAAAAACCTCTGAGATTGTCAACTCCTTCATCCATTCATGGATAAGTGTTCATGGAGCCCCCAAGCGGATTTACACTGACAACGGTGGAGAGTTCAACAATGAAGAAGTTAGAGACATGGCAGAAAAGTTCAACATTGAGACAAAGACCACAGCAGGCTACAGCCCCTGGAGTAATGGACTATTGGAGAGACACAACATGACATTAACAGAAATCCTTCTGAAGGTAAAAAAAGAAAATGGGTGTGGCTGGCAAACTGCTCTGGACTGGGCTCTAATGGCCAAAAACAGTATGATTAATGTTCATGGTTATAGTCCACACCAGCTTGTGTTTGGTCACAGTCCTAATCTTCCTTCTGTTTTGATTGATAAACCACCTGCTCTAGAGGACACCTCTATGAGTACTAGAGTAGGACAACATCTCGCAGCATTACATGCTTCCAGAAGAGCTTTCACAGAGGTGGAATGCTCAGACAGAATAAAAAGAGCATTACGAAAACAGCTAAGACCTACAGATGAAAAGTATGAGACAGGAGACAAAGTGTACTATAAGAGAACAAATTGTACAGAGTGGAAGGGTCCTGGTGTAGTTATTGGTCAGGACGGTGTTGTGGTTTTTGTAAGACATGGTGGAATTCTTGTTCGAGTACACCAGTCCAGGCTAAACAAAGTGAATGTACAGGATGAGAATGAAACAGTCCTGCCTAATGTTCCTGAAAAGGATAAAGAAAGTGAAAATGTGGTTCACACTGATGTGTCAGAAATCTCAGAAGATGAAATGGAGAAGAAAACATCACTGACAATACAGAAACAGAGGAGAATAATGTCACACAAGCCGTGTTTCCATCAAGGTTTCTAGGTGCGCATTTTGAAATATCGCAGCAGAAAAGCTTAATGGAAACGGCAAAATGCGAGGTTACTTCCTGAAATGCGCTAAAAAGTTTATACGCTCGCTTGAGGTGGTTTTTGGGATCTTCGCAACCGAGCAGATGCGCTAAACGACAGATGGAAACACATTTTCCGACTCATTTCTGACGTAGCGAACATTCACGTCACGTGACGTTCAGCTGTTTCCGCTCCGGACAACATGTAACATCGCTAAAACTAGTTGGCATGACAGAATAAATACAACTCGCCCGATAGCAACACGTACCTGAAATATTCTCTCCATTTTGACGAGATGTGTGGCCGGGTTCTGTTTTCAACCGCTACTTCCTGTTTACTGTAGACATGCGCAGTGCTGACGTCTGACGTAATGACGCTGACGTCTGACGTAATGACGCTGACGTCTGACGTAATGACGCTGTGTGCGGCTTGGAAGAAGCGCTTCAAGCCAGTAGATGGAAACACTTCTGATCTGCATTAATTTGTATTTACATATTTGCGAGGTAGCTCAAAATTCGAAATGAAAATGGATGGAAACACAGCTACAGACTGACACACATAATGAAACAGAGAGTGAAGCAACTACCTCTGCTCAGTGTCACATGGAGGTAAAACTAAAAACAGGTCAGACAGTTACATTTACAAAGATAATGGCACCAGACACATTGCCAGAGTTTTAGGCAGAGCAGGAAAAGCAAAAGGGCAATACAAAAACTGGTACAATGTACAGAATATTGAACATGATGGTAGTGAAGGACAAAAACAAGCAGTGGACATGTCACAGGTTGAAAATCTTCATACTGAGCCTGAAAATAGAAATGATGAAGATGTACTCATTGTAAAAGATGTTTCTTTTGATGCTGCTAAACAGCAAGAGATCGAAAACTGGAAAAATAATGATGTATATGAAGAGGTCATGGACAAAGGTCAAAAATGTATTTCGACTAGATGGGTCTGTACATTAAAAGAAACCCCAGAAGGAATCACTCCCAAAGCCCGTCTTGTGGCAAGAGGTTTTGAAGAAATCAACATTAATGAGTTACAGAAAGATTCTCCTACATGTGCATCAGAGTCACTCAGACTTCTGTTAGCAGTGATTTGTCAAAATAAGTGGAAAGTTCATTCTATGGATATAAAATCTGCTTTTCTACAGGGTATGAAACTTTCAAGAGACGTTTTTATTCGGCCTCCACCTGAAGTGGGTGTAGAGAATGTTTTGTGGAAACTAAAAAAATGTGTATATGGACTTGCAGATGCTTCCCTCTACTGGTACAACAGGGTAAAAGAACTCATGATCAACACTGGAGGTATGATGTCAAAAGTTGATCCTGCAGTGTTTTACTGGCAAAATGATGAGTCTGAAGTGACAGGAGTACTGGCGTGTCATGTGGACGACTTTCTTTGGGCAGGATCAGAGGACTTTGTAACAAAAGTTACTCCTGTACTCAAGTCTGTTTTTCATGTTTTCATGTTGGCCGTGAAGAACGTGGAAGTTTTTCCTATGTGGGAATGGACATTACCACTTTAGATGGTGTAATACAGGTGCATCAACACAGCTACATTGATAATCTACAAATGATCCATTTAAAAGCAGCACGGGCTGTTCAAAGAGATGCCCCACTAAATGAGACAGAAAGAGAGCTACTTAGATCAAAAATAGGACAGATTTTGTGGGTTGCTAAACAGACAAGACCAGATGTTATGTTTGACACATGCAGCCTAGCATCTAACATTAAAAATGCCACTGTTCAGTCCATACATGAAGTAAACAAAGTGATCCGTAAACTAAAATCAGAAACGGTCACACTTAAGTTTCAACATTTGGGAAACAATAATGACTTAAGTTTAGTTGTTTCCAGTGATGCCTCCCTGGGTAATCTTCCAGATGGAGGTACACAAGGAGGGATTTTAATTGCCCTCATGGGAGAGAGAGGAAAATTCTCCCCTTTGTTTTGGCAGTCCAAAAGGATCAGGCGTGTGGTAAGGAGCACTCTGGCAGGAGAAACTCTTGCCATGTCAGATGGTATTGACAATGCTGTGTTTTTAGCCACGCTATACTCTGAGCTCACCACTGGAAAACCAAATCTCCAATTTATTCCTCTCATATGCATCACAGATAATCATTCTTTATTTGATGCACTTAAATCCACAAAACAGGTTACTGAAAAGAGACTCAGATTGGAGATAAGCAGCATTAAAGAACTTTTACAAGCAAAAACATTAAAGAAGTGCACTGGTCAGAAGCAAAAACACAGCTTGCTGATTGTTTAACAAAAAAGGGAGCTTCTCCTCTTGCTTGGTTGAAATTGTTTGTTTGTTATATGTTCACACAAAAAAATCTGAAATGTTGTTATATTCAGATATAGATTTTTGACTATTTTTTATCAGAATGTATCTCAGTGAAATTATTTAAAGAGAGAGGGAGATTGTTAACCTCTGAGATGTTTTATGTTCTCGCGAGACTAGCAGGGGGAAGGGTTTTTTGGGTTTTGGGACTTTCCCCGGTTCAGACGTGTTTTCTCCGGTAAGTTGATGAAAATACAATTTTCTTTTGCCCTTGTGAAACGTTTAAAACGTCTAAAAATGCTTAAAGACCGTGTAAAGTGAATTTCAACATTTTCTTCAATAAACATTATAAATGTCATAATTGTAATCTTGTAAATGAGTAAAAAGTCTCAAAATTGTAGCTCAATTAATTTTGGAGTTATAGAGCAAACTGTGTATAAACATATTTCTATTTCAGGATTTTTTAGGCGTGTTTTAAATGTGACCGCGTTTCGTCACGCGGTCCTCATTAGTATAGCCCCACCCCCTGCAGCTCCAGCCGTATAAATTCGCCTCGGTGGAGCCGTTCACTCGCGAATCGCAGATAGCATCAGATAGCAATAGCATAGATATTTTGTTCATTGTTAGCTAGCTAATCAATTATGCCTCGTTCGTGCATCCTCCCTGGATGTCGCAATGGTCAGGGCACCCGTACAAATCATAACATGTTTTTAAACCGCGTGGTTTTATACCGAGTATCTGTAATGCTTGGATAGGTCAATGGATAAGGCGCTTGCCTTCCGTCCCAAACCCCACGGGTTCAAATCCCGCATGGTACAACTCTTTTTTTTTTTTTTTTTTTTTTATTCATTCCAGATTAAAAACACACAAAAAAACTATTTACAAAAACAGCGTAACTCTTGGAAAAAGTAGCTGCTGTTACAGACAGAACTCGGATAAAAACAGAGCAGGTTTACTGGATCTCTGCTGCCTGCCTCTCCAGTCTCCACACAGTCAGCTCAGGGCAGGGGCTGGACACGAGCGCAGCATGCGCTGAAACCGCGCCCACGCACTGACACGCCCCTAGCGTTCCAGGGCAAGGCAAAATCATGTTTTTTCATGATTTTTGAGACTTAATTTTATAAGGTAAACAATGTTTTTAATCAGTCAGATTTAAATGGGTGATTAATAACACATATTTATGCCATGTGACAAACTAAAAACACACATTTAATTTCACTTTACACGGTCTTTAAGAAAAAACGCATAGTGTAGTGCTCACGCCACTAGGTGGAGCTGCAGGATAAGAAATGAAGAGGAGAACGGTAGAAGGAATGTCAGTTTGTTACTGCTCAATAATTACTGAAAAATGCTGGACAAAGTAAGAAAAGTCGTTTTTTTGTGTCATGTTGCGCCAGTAGCTGCTTAAATTGACTGACAGCGACGAGCTGTTTGGAACAATTGAGAGCTGCATGAACCACGTGACCGCCTGTCGGCGAGTTCAAAGATTGTCGCAACTCTCTCTCTGGCTCCGGTTTGAGCTCTTTAGCATTTTTCACACAAAGCTTTTAATAAAAATCAGAAAACAAGTTCTCCGTTTCTTTTTGCAGAGAAAAACAACTTTTTAAACGAAGGCACGAGTTTCAACTGTGAATTTTGGAGCTTCGACAAGACGGAGGCTTTGTCCAGAGGTCGGCTTGTCAGCTTAGCTTCTTAGCTTGGCTGCTTTTAACAACACAAAAACTCGGGTTTTGGACGTTTAAAACAGATTTTAAATAGAAAAGAGAAAGGGAGGGGTCAGTGAAGATCACCAGAGTTGACTCTTTTGTCATCCAGTGTCTTCAGTAGAAAGAGACACGAAGAAACGATAAAGTTGATAAATAAAAATGAGGTTGATAATTTTTATTTATCATGCGATTAATTGATTTATTGTTTATCGCGACAGGCCTAGTTATGAGTCACTAACTCATCTCCAACCATCTCAGCCCAGTGAGGCACAACCTTAAGAAACACCACGCCTTCATGCTTCTTTTAAAAAACTCACAGCAACACAGTCGGGAGATATTTTAAAATTACTTGTTTCTGTCCTTCAAAGCATTTGGTCACTGGGGGAAGAATTAGATTTTTAAAAATCAGGGCCACAGGCTTTCATCCAAGACAACAAGAGGGACACGTCATAATAACCTGAGAAAACTGTGCATGGGTAGAGACAAACAAGCCAACGGAAGGAGAAAGAATAAAGAAAGCCAAATCGTTCAAAACAAGCAAGCACCTCCCATTCTGTTCAAAGCGTCCAATTGGCTGACCTGGTCACTAGTGCTAGAAGAGGAGGTGGCATAGAAGGAGAAAGAGGAGGAGACAGAGAAAGAAGACGACGAAAAAGAAGCGGTGCAGACGGATGAGTCGCTGTCTGAGGCATCGGGGCCCTCTGTGGAAGTTGGCGAGGGCGGCTCGATCAGCTGCTGCAGTGGAGAGCGCGACTGTGACGAAGTGAGCACAAGGGTAAAGGAGGGAGAGTGAAGCGGGGGAGGGGCAAAACCATGACACGTTAGATCGGACAGGTTTGTGGGAGGCAAATATTTCAAACCTGGTGCTGCAGTGAAGTGACTTTGGCTCTGGATTCTTGGACCTCTTCTGTTTTCACCCTATCTGCTCCTTTTTGTGTCTATCCTGAGGAAACAGTGTGTTTTGTTTCACTGCTACGCTGATGATCGTCAGATTTATCTGCACTTATAACTAAGAAGTTCTTTCTCCATTCATCCTCTGTAAAAATGTCTCGATGACGTCAAGGCATGGATGCTTCAAGCTTTTTAAGTTTCAACATCAGAAAACTGGTCCTTGTGTTTAGCTGTAGCTCTGCTGCTGTCTCTGATCCTGTATACCTGGACTCTCTTCATATCATAAACAGTCTGTTACGAATATCAGGATGGTTTTAGACTCTGACTTTAAAGATCCACTGACATGATTTTTCTACTACAATATTCATAAAATTGCTCAAAATATATATATTTTATCATTTAAATATGCTCCTTTTTGCAAACAAAATGATAAATCACTTTAATTTTGCTTTAAAAGTGATTTTGAACTTCAAGCCGTGTTTAATCATGGGAAATCCGATTACACACGAACGCACCATCTGTGACGTAGTGTGCAGAGTGTGAGGCAGAGCTCTGGGCTTGTCACGGTGCGCGGGTGTGAGCAGCTCCACATGAAGGTAAGTCTGATACAGCATCAGACCTAAATTAGATCCTGTTGTTTCTTGTTCCATCACCCAAACTATTTTCTGCTTCCCAAAATGAAGACAAATAGCTCAAATCTTCACATAGATTGATAAATTCATCGGGTTTTAAATTGTCCGCTATTAAAGAGACCAGAGCCCTCTGCCTCACACTCTGCACACTACGTCACAGATGGTGCGTTCGGTGTGTAATCGGATTTCCCATGATTAAACACGGCTTGAAGTTCAAAATCACTTTTAAAGCAAAATTAAAGTGATTTATCACTTTGTTTGCAAAAACGAACATATTTAAATGATAATATATATAGTATATATATTGAGCAATTTTATGAATAGTAGAAAAATCCTGTCAGTGGACCTTTAAGTTTAAACAAATTAAATTTGTTCTGCAGAAAAGTTTCTTCCAGTTAAAGCAGATAGCTAGTCAGTGTTGACCAGATCTGACATTGAAAGATTAGTCCATGCCATTATTACAGCCCAGCTAAACTACTGTAACGTGCTTCATGTTGGGGTCAGTCAGGTGTCCTTCTCAGGCGCCGAGATCATCCGACCAGCTGCTTTTGGTTGAAGCTTATAGGATAATAATAATAATAATAATAATAATAATAATAATAATAATAATAATAATGAATTCAATTTATAACGCACTTTTCATTAATGAAAATCTCAAAGTGCTAGGAGATCAGGCTTTTCAGCTGTCGAACCTAGACTCTGGAACAATCTGCCCCTGACATTACACACTCATTCACTTCCTGCTTCTAAATCATTCTTTAAAACACACCTGTTTTCTCTGACTTTTTACACACTGATCTGATTTTCTATTACATTGTTCTGTGTTTTTATGTTTTTCTTTTGATGCTTTTAATTAATTTTCAGTTTTTTTTAATCATTAAATTACTCCCATTCATTTTTATTGTTAAGCACTTCAGCAAGAGCTGCAGTTTTAAATGTGCTTTACAAATAAAATTGACTTGAGGAATAAAATAATGAACATTTTGTCTTAAACATGCTCACGTATTATCAAACTTAGATAAGGATCTTTATATATATATACATATACATATACATACATACATACATATACAGTATATATATACATATATATATATATATATATATATACACATATATATACATATATATACATATATACACATA
>JBBPBX010001371.1:69155-104137 GCA_038048925.1 Garcialebias charrua
TCCTCAGTCTCCTCCCTGATGGCAGCAGTCTAAAGCGGCTGTGTAGTGGGTGTGTGGGATCACCTGCCATGCGGTGGGCTTTCCGAGTGAGGCGTTTGCTGTGTAAGTCCTGCAGTGAGGGGAAGGAGGTGCCGACTATCTTCTCAGCTGCTCTCACAATGCGCTGGAGGCTCTTGCGGCAGGATGCAGTACATGCACCAAACCACACAGTGATGCAGCTGGTCAGGACACTTTCTATGGCACCTCTGTAGAAGGTGCTCATGATGGGGGTTGAAGCTCCAGCCCTTTTCAGCTTGCGGAGAAAGTAGAGACGCTGGTGAGCCTTCTTTGCCAGTGCTGCAGTGTTCCTGCTCCAGGACAGGTCCTTTGAGACGTGCACTCCCAGGAACTTGGTGCTGTCTACTCTCTCCACTGCGGTGCTGTTGATGGTCAGAGGGGCATGTTGGGCATCCCTCTTCCTGAAGTCCACAACAATCTCCTTTGTCTTCTCCACGTTGAGAGTGAGATTGTTGTGTCCGCACCACAAGGCCAGGCGGCTCACCTCGTTCCTGTAGTCCGTCTCATCGTTGTTGCTGATGAGACCCACCACTGTTGTGTCGTCCGCAAACTTGATGAAGTGGTTGGAGCTGTATGATGGTGTGCAGTCGTGTGTTAGCAGGGTGAATAGAAGGGGGCTCAGTACACATCCTTGTGGGGCCCCTGTGTTCAATGTGATGGTGCTAGATGTGTTACTCCCGACTCGTACTGTCTGTGGTCTCCCAGTCAGGAAGTCTAGCAGCCAGTTACACATTGAGGTATTCAGCCCCAGACTGTCCAGTTTAAGGATGAGCTGTTGGGGGATGATGGTGTTGAATGCCGAGCTGAAGTCGATGAACAACATTCTAACATAGGAGTCCTTCGTGTCCAGATGTGTGAGAGCTGTGTGAAGGGCAGAGGAGATGGCATCGTCGGTTGAGCGATTAGGTCGGTATGCAAATTGGAAGGGATCCAGGGAGTCAGGGAGGACAGATGTGATGCTTTTCATGACTAGCCGTTCAAAGCACTTCATCAGGATGGGGGTGAGTGCTACTGGGCGATAGTCATTGAGGCATGCGGGCGTTGCCTTCTTTGGGACAGGGATGATGGTGGTGGCTTTGAAACAGGTGGGGACGATGGCCTGGCTCAGTGAGATGTTAAAGATGTCCGTGAAGACCGCTGCGAGTTCCCCTGCACAGTCCTTCAGCACACGACCAGGTATGTTGTCAGGACCAGAGGCCTTCCGGGCGTTAATCTTGATGAATGATCGCCTTACGCTGTCTGAGGACAGCGTCAGCACCTGGCCATCAGGAGAGGGGGGGAGTTTATGTGCTGGTGTGCTGTTACTTGCCTCGAACCGAGCAAAGAACTCATTCAGTTCATTCAGCGCAGAGGCTGAGCTGTCACAGGTCTGGGGGGGTGGTTTGTAGTTTGTGATGGTCTGTATTCCCTGCCACAGACTGCGTGTATCCCTGCTGTCCTTGAAACGGTGAGCTATTTTCCCAGAATACTGCCTCTTTGCCTTTCTGATGCCCCGGTCCAGGTTGTTTCTGGCTGCCCTCAGGCCCACCTGATCTCCCGCTTTGAAGGCAGCATTCCTGACTTTCATGAGTCTGTGAACCTCAGCTGTCAGCCATGGCTTCTGGTTAGCCCGAACAGTGATGGTTTTAAGGTTGGTTACATCATCAATGCACTTGGTGATGTATGAACATACAGTGTCTGAGTACTCCTGGAGACATGTGGTGTTGTTTGTGGTAGCAGCTTCTTTGAACATACTCCAATCTGTGGTGTCAAAACAGTCCTGGAGTGCCTCTGAAGACCCCTCTGGCCACACTCGTATCTGTTTGCGGACTGGTTTTGTGACTTTCACCAGTGGCCTGTATGCTGGCTTTAGCATGACACAGATATGGTCCGAAGCACCAATGTGGGGGAGGGGGACAGCTCTGTAGGAATTTTTCATGGTGGTGTAAACCTGGTCCAGGGTGTGGTTTCCTCTTGTTGCAAAGTTTATGTTTCTGTATGTTTTTGGTAATACACTCTTTAAATCTGCATGGTTGAAATCACCAGCCGTGATGAGAAAAGCATCAGGGTGGGCTGTTTGTTGCTCACTGATGTGCAGATATAGTTCATTCAGTGCCTCACCTCTATCTTTGCTGTTGGAGCTTGGAGGGATATATACAGCAACAATCAAAACAGCTGTAAACTCCCTCGGTAAAAAGAACGGTCTGCATTTAATAGTCATGAACTCCACTAAATGTGAGCAGTGTTTGTAGACCACAGCAGCATCACGACACCATGCGTTGTTGATGTAAACACAGAGCCCCCCTCCCCTTTTCTTACCTCCCTCGAGGGTTCGGTCCGCTCTGTAGCATGTTAGCTGCTCCAGCTGAATAGCATGGTCCAGAACGTTGTTGTTAAGCCACGTTTCCGTGAATACAAACACACAGCAGTCTCTCACAGTCTTTTGTGTCGTTCGTAGCAGGCGTATATAATCCAATTTGTTGTTCAGGGAGCGCACGTTAGCCAGAACCATGGATGGAATAGCCGGCCTGTGTGGGCTAGCTGCTAGCCTAGCTCTGATACCTCCGCGTTTACCCCGCTTCTGTTTCCTGTCACGCCGCTTGTGGCGTTTCCATGGCGGGCGCGGTGAAGCGTCACGCCGCTTGTGGTACTTCCACGGCGGGCGCGATGAAGGGAAGGTCCGGGCTGGCTTCCAGAGCAGCTCGCAGTCACGAAGCTGATGTAACTCCACCTCGAGCTCATGTAGCTTCTCCTGAAGTTCGCTGTTTATTCCCAAATGAGCGGTTTTTCCGACATCAAGCAGGAATTCACGGCTATACTTGCGTTCTTGAACACGTAGACAAGACAAAGACGTGCCGGCAAGTTGCGGCGTGCAGGACAAAACAGACGAAAGCACCGTGTTGTGGGAGAGAGAGAAGCCGCAACGTTTGCACGCGCCGCCATCTTGTATCAAGTAAGACTGATTTTCATGCTATTGCTGGACTGCTGTGCGAACACCATCGGAGCAATAGATTATTATATCTGATTCGAAATATAACCTGCAGAATGTGGTTGCGCGATGACCAGGAGGAGCGCGCATGAGAGAAGCTGCTGACCCAACACGTCCTCATGCCTGACTCCAGGACGTGTTGGCTGAGCGCGCGCTGCTCTCCACCGTGCGTCCCTCATTCATCTAAGTGATTAGAACTGAATCAATTTATTAATCGTCTCATCTGAAAAATTTCTTCCCGAACATGATAAAATGCATTTATGCTCATTAAGTTAAAGCTTTTTCCCAGTTGAACTCCAAGTTTCCTGTACTTCATGTCAAAAACTGTAAACAATAGTGTAAACTGGTCCATTTTGAGTGAATTGTAGTTATTCACCTGTTTGGCATCACCTTTACAGTTAGTGAGAAAGCTAATGTTGCACAAGAGAAATAAATAGAATTTGGAAATGTGCTTTTCAGAAAATAAAATGCATTACTTGACTTTATGTTCCTTAAACATTAAAAGTAGTTATTTTCATCCCTCATGCTCTTAAAATGCCCACTTTGATAATGATGACAAAGGCTGAAGGTGCTTCTACTGATTCCCTTTTCTATGCATCGACAATCAAAGGAGAACCAACAAGAATCAATATTAAATGATTAAATTACCTGTAAAAACAAACTGTTATAATACTGATATGGCACATATTTTTACATTGAAATGATACATCTTAAATATTAACTTGGGAATGTACAAATAAGTAAACATAAGAACACAAAAAACTTTGGACATGTTTCAATAACAAAGCCTTTTTATAAGATACAATTACAAATTAAGTGATGACAAACTCCATAAAATTGTACAAACATTTAACAGGATGAGTATTAATCTGATTAATATAACCTAAAAACTTTGGTAACAGTTTTGTTGTAAATGTGCTATTTGAATAAATCTGACTTGACCTACCTCAGAGACTGAGCCACAATGTTTTCACATATTGTCAAGCAGTGGGTCACCCTGTCCTTCTTTGTTGCAGCTTGCTCTTTTTTTCTGTGGAAATATCAGAAGATGGGAATGTGAAAGACAAGCAGAGAAAATAAGGAACTTTCAGGAAATCAAATGTGCCAATAGAAATCCTAATTTTCAACACAGCTCTATTGTTTTTTTTGTTTGTTTTTTTTACTGTAAACCAACAGCACAATACATTTTTTTAACTTAATAGAAATAAGGCAACTTAAAAAAGAACAAATCAGGCCACAAGAAAAATAAATGAAAGGTAGAACTTTAAAGGACATGACCCACCATCTTTTCAAATTGCATCGCCATTAATATTTAGTAGTTTATATTGTAGAGAAATAACGCTAAATGTGTTATTTCATGATTTATAGCAGATTTTAGCAGCAGCTCCGGGATAATCTGCCCCTCTCCATATCTGGGCATTGACGTCACTGAAGTATCTGCCTCGAATGCAGGCGGAGTTATAACAAGCATGCATGAACGTAGCTTCCTGTTAGACCCTAACCCTCCTGACCAGAGTAGTTAAGAATACAACTAATAAAAACGATGTGTTGCCCTCTGCTGCAATACCTCGAAGGATGGCGTTAGTGTTCATTATTTCCCCAAAATCTAAAGAATTCATAATGGATTTATAAAGTGGACCGACCAAGAAGGCTCGCACCTCGACATGAGAAATCGGGAGGTTTTGCGGTTAAGACTTTTGCTCTATTTAATTTACCCACGCACGTGACGTGAGGTCCACTCTGTGTGTGTTGCTTGCCAGCGCGGTGTGTCCGCGACAGATGCAGCGGGTGATGTGAGGTCCACTCTGCGTGTGTTGCTTGCCCGCGCGGTGTGTCCGCGACAGATGCAGCGGGTTAGTTGCTTATTAAAAAGTTCTAAAAAAAATAATAAAAAACAGGGAGCGCTGGTCCTGAACCCACAGCTCACCAGGAAATATTTAGAACCTCTGCAGCCACGTAGGACACGAGTTTAACTGCAGTTTTAACTCTCACTCTCATAAGCCTCCATCGCGAACTCACTCGTGCCTTCTGAGTGGATCCTGTATTTACGTCACTCCGGACTTCGGCAATCTTCGGCGGGGTTTCCGGATGTTTCCGGGACTCCGTTGTTTTTTTTTGTTTTTTTTTTTACACTCGCCTGGCCCAAATGCAAAAATGAAAATAGACATCATATTCTACTACAGTAATTGTCCAATATGGTGAATTGTTACTGTCACGGTGGGTGTTGTCCTTTAAAAAGTATTTCTAAATATGAGACATTTGTCCTTTGTAAATGTTTTTCAAGTTGCCAGAAAGTAAAAAGAAATCTGCATAATATCAGTTAAGTAGCTACCACATTAAGCAGTTATGAGACCGACATTATGAGGTGTATACACAAGTTAAATCAAGTTATTTATATGTTTAGTATTGTTGTGAAAACACAAGCGATGTCTTTAATGGTGCCATTACATCACTGCAATGAATGGGCCTGCCTTCTACACCCTTCACAAGTCTGCTGCATCATAAATACACATAGAGAAGCTTAAAATATATAGTTTAAAGACCGTGTAAAGTGAAATTAAATTTGTGTTTTGAGTTTGTCACATGGCATAAATATGTGTTATTAATCACCCATATAAATCTGACTGATTAAAAACATTGTTTACCTTATAAAATTAAGTCTCAAATATAAGGAAAAAACATGATTTTCCCAGGGTCTGGAACGGTGGGGGCGTGTCAGCGCGTGGGCGTGGTTTCAGCGCAGTTCTGCAGCTCAGAGCAAGTAGGAGGACCCTCTCGCTCAGAGCTGAACTGTGTGTGGAGGAGGAAGACAGGTTCATCAGTAAACCTGCTCTGTTTGCTCCTTTTTCCAAGAGTTACGCTGTTTTTAGTGCACAAACAACTCTGGTTTTATTTTAAAAGTTGAGGACACAACTATAATTCATAACTCCGCTGTTCTGTGTTTAGAAGATGAGCGGACTCGCGCGGCTGCACCCGGTCCGACCCGACACATCGCATGCGGGGGCTGTGTTGGTGATTAAAATAAAGAGTAATCACGTTGATAACTAAGTATGCAATGGACCTGTCGCATTTTCTTAGCAAAAAAGGAGCTTGTGAACTTGTAGGGCACAGGCTTAGCAATAAAAAAAAGAAAGAAAAGAAACAGGAAAGGCGGCGGCGGTGTCCGGAGGCTGAGGAGGGAGACGGTCAGTAGCAGGTGCCCTGACCATTAAAACATCCAGGGAAGATGCAGGAACGAGGCATAATTGATTAGCTAGCTAACAATGAACAAAATATCTATGCTATTGCTATCTGATGCTATCTGCGATTCGCGAGTGAACGGCTCCACCCATGCGAAGAACAATTTATATGACTGGAGCAGCAGGGGGTGGGGCTATACTAATGAGGACCGCGTGACGAAACGCGGTCACGTTTAAAACACGCCTAAAAAATCCTGAAATAGAAATATGTTTATACACAGTTTGCTCTATAACTCCAAAATTAATTGAGCTACAATTTTGAGACTTTTTACTCATTTACAACATTACAATTATCACATTTATAATGTTTATTTAAGAAAATGTTGAAATTCACTTTACACGGTCTTTAAACACTTCACGTCGTTATGAAGCTTAGTTGTTCCACCTGGCCCTTTCATTGGTCTGTGAGCGTTCAATGCACAGCCCAGTGAGTCTGTCATCTAGTTATTGTCAACATAGACTTTAAAGCAGAAATATCTATATGGTTGAGAAAAGCTCAAATGTGTTTATCCGCGAGGTGTTTACTAGTTATCATGAGACGCACTAACGTCGCTACGGGCTGAGCTAAGCTAACGGCTACTAGCTGCTGGATAAAAATCCACTTACTGTTTTTGAACAAGCTCCTCGGCTGTTGGTGGCCCCTGCTGCTGCTGAAATGTCTTCAGAGACTCGAAGGCCTTCATGAGTTTCTCCATGGTAGCCATTTTAACAATCTAAAATGAGCAAGCCTGCCAGAGCGGCTAAATATTTACTATGAGCTAACCCAGCTAGCACAGTGGAGAGCAAGAGCTGCGAAGCGACGAGAGAGTGCTAACACACCGCTCGCGACAGCTAGCACCCGCTCCCCGCTTGCTCTGCGTCGCTTATCCTTTCACAAAAGCATTCCTAAACGAACCAATTCTTGCTTGAAAATAAGCCATTTTAGGTGCAGAACTTCGTTCTTCCCAACAACCACACCAGGAAGTAGCATATGTGACAGCTCGCGCTACAGGGGAGGAGCAAACAAACTGACCAATCAGAATACAGAGCTGTAATGATTGACGTAACAATGATCCAATGAGACTCCGCTCATTCTCAATCAGTTCATCTGGACAATTTCTTTTTTTTTTTAAAGAAATTGTCCAGATGAACTGATTGAGAATGAGCGGATTTGATACCTGGACTATTGAGAATTAACTTTCTGATCCAATGAGACTATTGTTTTTTTTTTTTCATTCAACCTTTATTTAGTCAGGTAAATCTTATTGAACCTCATGGGCTCATTTACGAAAGCGACCTGCTAAAACTAAAGAACGATGAACAGCAATGGTAGAATTTCCTTAAACAATAAACAAACAATAAACAATAGAAAACAAAAAAGAGAAAAAAACAAAAGAAAGAAATACATTTTTTTTTAACAAAGTATCAAAAAACGAGCAAAACATAAGGTAGACGTATAAAATCAAAGACAGGAACAAATCTGCATTGGTTTTTGCCAGGATTCCAACAGATTCTGAAAACCATTTAGAGAAGTCAAGGTCGAGAGCTTCAGATCTTTTTGTAAGATATTCCATGAAGCAGGAGCAGAGTAGGAGAAGGCCCTTTTTCCAAGTTCAGTCCTCACTGACGGAACACTGCAGGTAATCATGTCCTGAGAGCGCACGCTGTAGCTGCACTCACGCAAAGACATGTAGGAGGAGATGTATGAGGGCAGCAGACCAAGAAGTGATTTAAAGATGAAAATGTACCAGTGGAAGAGTCTGCGTGAGGTTAATGATGTCCAGTTAACCAGTGAATACAGGGTGCAGTGGTGGGTACGATAATCACAGCCAGTTATGAATCTTAGTGCACCATGATAGACAACATCCAACATCCGCAGGGTGCTTGTAGGAGCATTCATGTAGAGAATGTCACCGTAATCAATGGAGGGAAGGAAAGTCACAGATACAAGGCGTTTCCTAACATTCAGTGTTAGACATGATCTGTTTCTGAAAAAGAAACCCAGTTTAACTTTCAGTTTCTTCACTAGGTTTTCCACGTGGAGTTTAAAAGAGAGATGTGAATCGATCAGGATACCCAGATATTTATAGGAATCAACAAACTCAATAGGGACACCATTTGAAGATAAAATCAGAGGAGGATCTGCTGGAACCGCCTTCCTATTTGAAAAAAACATCCCTTTTGTTTTATCAGCATTTAGGACAAGTTTGAGACGGAACAAATCTGACTGGATGATGTCAAAAGCAGATTGCAGTAACAGGAAAGCCTTAGCAACTGTTTTAGCTCGGCAGTAAACAACTGTATCATCAGCATAGAAATGTAAGGATGCATCAGGGATGCAGTGACCTACATTAGCTATGTAGATTGTAAAGAGAGTGGGTCCTAAAACTGAGCCTTGTGGTACACCATTTTTAACTGTTAAATAGCTGGAAGAAGTACCGTTATGTTGAACACATTGCCTCCGATTGGAAAGATAGTTAGAAAACCAACCGATGGTGTGATCAGAGAAACCGATTTCTGAGAGCTTATGACACAGGATGTTATGATCCACAGTGTCAAAAGCTTTAGACAGGTCTAAGAAAAGTGCAGCACAATAGTCCTTAGCATCCAATGCTTCAACAACATCATTAAGAACCTTCAGAACTATGCGCCCTATCCTGATATACGCATATTTATAAGAAATGTAAGTTTTGTTTTTTTTTTTGCACAAAAAGAAACAACACACATACCGTAAAAGAAAAGTTAAAAAAATGTGCAGGAGAGGTCATAAAGCCCCAATTGGGCTTCTAAATAAATAAAAAGAAATTTATAAAAGTCCGCTCATTCTCAATCAGTTCATCTGGACAGTTTCTTTTTAGCAGAAACGTTTCACCCTCACTCCAGAGGGCTTCCTCAGTCAGAGTAGTCCACTGTAATAAATTTATAAAAGCTTCATAAACTTATCTTTAAACACACACAATTACATACCAAAGCAAAAGAGAATAGTTGACATTAAATACATTTAAATTGTCAAAAAATATTAAAATGATAAATTAAATAAAAAAAACTAATGTGTTAGAAAATCTATAAAGTTTGTTTAAACTTTCTTTTAAATAGTACAGTCCAGATAATGTTCTACATGATTCACTTATTGTTTTAAACTGTTCCACAGCACAACACCCTGATACATGAATGAAAATTTAGCAACAGTGGTTCTACAGAAGGAGAAATATGTAAACCATACCTCCTTCTTGAGTATGAATACTGTACTGTAATACATTAATAAGAATTAAACTCAAAGAAATTATGGAAATATTTAGGTAAAGAAAGTGGAATACATATAACTTTATACATCAGGATTCCTGTTTGATACTTATTCACATCATAGATTGTAAGAATTTCTAATTTTTTAAAGAGAGGTGTGGATGGAGCTAAATACAGAGAGTTAGTGACAATTCTTACAAAAGACTTTTGAAGTTTATGAATTGACTGCAAGTTCCAGTATGATAGGTACTAGCCCAAATTAAATTACAGTAAGAAATATGGGGATAAATTAAACTATTGTACAAAGTCAATAAAGTACTTGTTTTTATACAAGTACTTTTATTCTTATACTTATATATATGTACGTATTAGAAAACTTATAAATATGTCTATTTATTTATATAAATATTTATAGAATAAAGAGCAAATGACTTTATCTTGCATATTTTCCCAAGAATTAGATGTCAGAAAATCATGATGCATGCTCCATAATCCAAGTAGAAAATCTAACAAAGTTAGACCAGATTTAGATTTTTTATTTTTTTTTTCTACCTGGATTATTGAGCATGCATGTTAGTCAGGTCCTCTGGACGGATTTGTAAAATAAAAATAAATTGTTTAAACGTTTCGTCTTTTATCCAAAAGATTTCCTGAGTCTGAGCACGAAACTCACTTCTTCAAATCAATTCAGGTCCAGGACTGAATTCAAAATGTTACTTCTATCCTAAAGCCATCAACAACCTAGCTCCATATTCGAGATTTTATTGTTCCATATTTTCCTAACAGAGCACTTGGCTCTCAGACTGCAGGCTATCTCGTGGTCAATAGAGTTTCTAAAACCAGAATGGGAGGAAGATCTTTCAGTGCAGGCTACTCTCTTGTGGATAAATTGCTCAATCATATAACTAGAGTTGGCTCGTGCTATCTTAAACTTAGACTAGAGGACAAATTTACCTTATTTCCTTAAATGAATTGTTAAAATTTTATAGTTTTCATGTTTCTGTCTTAACATGTGATTCTTGACCTGTGTATCTGTTCCTACAGAACCCAGCTGGTTGAATCAGATGGTCACTTGTCCTGAGCCTGGTTCTGCTAAAGGTTTCTTCCTCATGAAAGAGTTTTTACTTTCCACTGTCGCCTTCTTGCTCAAGATGAGAGTTCTGTGATGGAGTTAAACTCCAAGCAGTCTGCTCCTCAAATAAGTGTATATATTGTATATATATATCCATCCATTATACTTTACCCGCTTCTTCCATTTTGGGTCATGGGGGTCGCTGGTGTCCATGTCCAGCAATAATAATAATAATAATAATAATGAATTCAATTTATAACGCACTTTTCATTAATGAAAATCTCAAAGTGCTACAAGGAGCAACAGAATTAAATTACAATAAAACAAATAATAAAACAATTAAAATCAATAACAATATCAGCTAAGATCAAAAGTAGAATCATGAGGAGGTAGAGTATGCTTGGTCGAAAAGAAAGGTCTTCAAGTCGCTCTTAAAGTCAACCACAGACTGTGGGGCTCTTAGACATTCAGGAAGAGAGTTCCACAGGCGGGGGGCAGCCACACTGAAAGCCCGGTCTCCCATGGTCCTTAATTTGGTTCTCGGAATGTGAAGGAGATTGCTGTTCTGTGACCGCAGCGAACGGGTGGATGAGTATGGAATAAGAATATCCTTCAGATAATCTGGTGAAGTTCCGTGTAAGCATTGATGTGTAATGAGAGCAGTTTTGTACTGAATTCTGTAGGCGACAGGAAGCCAATGAAGGTTATGGAGAATGGGCGTAATATGTTCAAATTTACGAACTCTCAACAAGATCCTTGCTGCACTGTTTTGAATATATTGAAGTTTCTGAAGGTTTTTGCCAGGGATTCCAATAAACAGGGAGTTGCAGTAGTCGAGCCTGGAGGAGACAAAAGCATGGACGAGCTTCTCAGCAATCACTGTGTTAGGGGCGGGGTACACCCTGGACATTTCATTCAACCTTTACTTAGACAGATAAGTCACATTGAGCCTCGAAGACTCATTTACAAGTGAGATTTGCTTAGACAGACAAAAAGTAATGAAATTAGACACATTAGGAAATGAAGGAAAAAAATTCCTATTAAAATATTTCTTCATGCCTGAGAAAAAAAAATTATTATATTAAAAAACACCTCGCACAGATAAGTAATATAAACATAGTGACATATACATTTTGCAGATGGGGGAAGACACAGAGAATGATGAGCAATGTTTATAGATGCTCTCTAGTCTCCAGTCCATCACAGGGACACAGTAAAATGAGACAAACAACTATTCTCTCTCTCTCTCTCTCTCTCTCTCTCTCTCTCTCTCTATTTGTGTGAAGGTCCTGAACTTACGCTCGTTGGCAGAAGTGGCGGTGTCGAAGTGGACTGGGTTTTTTGACGCCGGCTCTACCCCGAGAGGCTGTTGGCGGTCCCTGTACAAGTCCCCCATTGAGAAACGGATGGGCGACCTCCAGTGGAGGATTGTGCATGGGGCCATAGCTACAAACAGGTATCTGGCACACCTTAATCCTGACATTAGTGTTTCATGTCCTTATTGTTCCCAAGAAGAAACATTGTACCATATTTTTATTGAATGCTTACGACTGAATCCTTTACTTGTTCTTTTGGATAATCTGTTTGGTGGTTTGGGTGTACAGTTCTCTAACCAAATTTTTATCTATGGTCCACGGTACAGCGCAAAGAAAAAACAAGTTCACATTCTCTTAAATTTCATTTCTGGTACTGCAAAATTGGCAATATGGATATCAAGAAGGAACAAAATCAATCAGCAACAAACAGATGATGCTCGTGTTTTATTTGAAAGACTGGTAATTGCTCGAGTCCGTGTGGAATTTGAGTATTTTAAGTTGACAAAAAACATGGACGTCTTTGTTAATAAGTGGGGTATTAACAATGTTTTGTGTTCAGTGGATGACTCATGTTTAGTATTTACTTTTTGATTTAAAAAAAAAAACTTTTACCATGTATGACAAAAAACATGGATGCCTTTGTTAATAAGTGGGGTATTAACAATATTTTGTGTTGAGTGGATGACTCATGTTTAGTATTTACTTTTTGATTTTTTAAAAACTTTTACCATGTTTGACAAAAAACATGGATGCCTTTGTTAATAAGTGGGGTATTAACAATATTTTGTGTTGAGTGGATGACTCATGTTTAGTATTTACTTTTTGATTTTTTAAAAACTTTTACCATGTTTGACAAAAAACATGGATGCCTTTGTTAATAAGTGGGGTATTAACAATGTTTTGTGTTGAGTGGATGACTCATGTTTAGTATTTACTTTTTGATTTTTTAAAAACTTTTACCATGTTTGACAAAAAACATGGATGCCTTTGTTAATAAGTGGGGTATTAACAATGTTTTGTGTTGAGTGGATGACTCATGTTTAGTATTTACTTTTTGATTTTTTAAAAACTTTTACCATGTTTGACAAAAAACATGGATGCCTTTGTTAATAAGTGGGGTATTAACAATGTTTTGTGCTCAGTGGATGACTCATGTTTAGTATTTACTTTGATTTCTTAACTTTTACCATGTTTTATCTGTATTGACTGTTGGAGTGTGAAATAAAAGACTTTTAAAACTCAAACTCTCTCTCTCTCTCTCTCTCTCTCTCATTCTCTTCTCTCTCTCTCTCTCTCTCTCTCTGGTTGCCGCTTGCTATTCACAGAGGGCTGACTGATTTTAGCTGCATTTTTACTGTAGTTTATTGTTATTATTGTTTATTGTTGTTATTGTCTGTACTTTATATGTTCGACCTGGAACAGGTCTCTCTTGTAAATAAGTCCTTGTGACTCAGTGAGATTAGCCTGTATAAAAAAAGGTTGGATGAATGAATGATAACAGCATTGTCAGGAGGTGACAATGGCCTTCACCTCTGTTTAATGGTGGACAATTTCTCTTGTCAAAGGGTCAAACAAATGTTAACCAACAACAAATAAATCTAAACTGGATTTATGGCTTGAATCAAGAGAAACTGTGGTACTGTATTCAGTTAATATCTGATGTTGTGAAAAATCCCTGTGCAGCTGTAAATGCTAACAACACAAATATCCACAGATCACACAACTTTTAGCTTTAATATGCTTGTCCTACATTTTCATTCAGTAAATGTTTGTAGTTCCTTAATGAAATAAATTTTTATAGGACTTTCAGAATGCTGCTCTTACCAGGACTAGAATCCTCACAAAAATAACATTTTCACATAGTTTTTCCCTGCTTATGACATTTTCATGCGTTTTGAAGCTTTTATCATGGAGGTGACTAAGGGAAGGAAGTTTTGATTTTTTAGTTTAGACTGGATTGAAGAGGTTAGACCAGACAGAGTAGCAATTTTCACAGAATCAAAAGCTGTAATAGACAGTATACACTGTACAATCAAATGGAAACAGTAGGAAGGACCTCACTTTAGAAATTCAACATTCATTGTTTATGTTACACGGAGGAGGAATAGACGTGCAATTTTGTTGCGTTCCAGCGCATAAAGGGGTGGAAGGGAACGAAAGGGTGGACGAACTTGCCAAATCTGCACTGAAAAGAGAATTAATTGTTCAAATTCCATTTGGGAAAGGAGAGGGTAAATCGATGATTAAAAGACAAGGGATGGAAGAGTGGCAAAGGAGTTGGAATGAGGATAGGAAAGGAAGAAGATACTACAGAATACAGAAATCAGTTACAATAAAGAACATTAGAGAAAAAAGAAGACGAGATTAGATAATAATTATGAGATTGAGGGTAGGTCATACTTGTCTTAATGACACTATGTACATGATGGGGAAAATAACTAAAAATAAATGTGAAACATGTGGGGAAACAGAAAGTGTGATGAAATGCATAAAATATGCAGAGGAAAGAGAGAAACTGAAAAGAAAACTCCAAGAGGTAGGAGGAGTATGGAGTTTAGAAGGAATACTAGGAAAGGGAGTGGTGGCGCAAAGGTTAAGAAGGTGCGCTTGTGATCGGAAGGTCGCCGGTTCAAGCCCCGGTACCGACAACATCAAAGATGTGGGTGGGATAAGTGAAGTGGTCACACCTGTCTCCACCCTCATCTGCCCCACTCTGGGCCCTTGAGCAAGGCCCTTAACCCACACCATCTGCTCCCCCGGGAACCCTAGATATCAGCTCTCTACTCCACACAGAGGGCTGTGGTTGCTCGGTGGTCTGTGGTTGTGTCAGGAAGGGCATCCGGCGTAAAAACAACTGCCAAATCTTCATGCGACTAGATCGCTGTGGTGACCCCTAACGCAGGGAAAAAGCCGAAAGAAGAAAAAAAAAACTAGGAAATTAAGTGGATAAAGACAAGATAATATATGTAAGAAAATCACTGCTTATGTATTTACAAAACATCAACATTAAAAGTAGAATTTAGGGACAGATGGCTTGAGCTGCACACTCATGCTCAGTAGATGGCGGTATGCACCTATAAGTTGCTTGCAATCCGCTGGAAAAGAAGAAGAAGAAGAAGGAAGTTGTCTTTTTAGATCTACGGAAGCCGATTGGCGTTAGCAGTTTTCAGCAACGCGGGTTGAATCGCTCTTCAAACAAACAGGTACAGATCTTACGGTGTTAAGATTTAACCTCGTGTCTGACACTTTTGGGGGTAACTTTCTGAACTCTTCCCTGTTTGAAAGATTCGCTCTAAGTTAACTGCTGACAGCCTAACAGCGTTAGCATGATTTTAGCCAACCTAGCTAAGTTTGTTGGCGTGTGTTTGTAGAGCGTTTCCAAAAGTCACTTGTTAGCATTCTTGTACTCCTGTCTTTATATGGAATCGACGGTATTTTTATCTTTCTTAATAGGCTCACTACATTTAATGTAGATAATTGTGAAATTAAAGTCTCACTGTGAGGTCATTTTGTATCGCTATTTGTTTCACTGGTGCTTCTGGTCCGGTGCAGTTTGTTTGTAATTGATGTACCACGTGGTGAAGTTGTGTTCTTCACCCAAATTAAACAACATTGTAACTTAGTTTTACAAATCTATTCGAAGCTGTAGAAAATATGCTTTTGTCTAGAATGTATTTACAAAGAGTGACTTTATCTGAGTGTAAACATTTAAATACCAAATTAATTTTCAGATGGACCAAAGCCTACTAGAGGAGGATGGGCAGACGTTTAAAGACGAGGAAGAGAAGATGGACGTCACCATGGCAACGCAGTTAGAAAATCTCAATGTGACCGCAGGCGAAGCTTTAGAAGACACATACACGTGTGATGGAAAAACTGAAAACAAACAGGAAACATCAGGAACACTGACCGTGGAAAATGTTTGTGAGACACAACTAGAAAGTTGTATTGTCACTCCCGGCGATGTAACGTCAGCAGACAAAGAAACACGTGAAGAAGTGGGAAATTTACAAACATGTGAAGGAGAAACAGGAAATGAACAAACGCAAGAAACAACAAAGCTGACGGTGGAGAGTGTGTGTGAGATGCAGGTAGAAAATCCCATTGTGACCACTGGTGAAGCTTTAGAAGACACAGACACGTGTGATGGAAAAACTGAAAACAAACAGGAAACATCAGGAACACCGACCGTGGAAAATGTTTGTGAGACACAACTAGAAGGTTGTATTGTCACTCCCGACGAGGCAACGGCAGCAGACAAAGAAACACGTGAAGAAGAAATGGGAAATTTACAAACATGTGAAGGACAAACGGGAAATAAAAAAATGCAAGAAACAACAAAGCTGACGGTGGAGAGTGTGTGTGAGATGCAGGTAGAAAATCCCATTGTGACCCAAGATAAAACTACAAGAACAAACACAGAAACATGTGAAGAAGAAACTGGCAAAGTTTGTAAGTCAGCAGCGATTAACAGCGTTTGGAAAATTAATTACTCTGACGATTCAGACGATTCAGAGAGGTATTTGCACACACAGCACTTTCATTTACTTTATAGTTTCATATCTTGTTGGTTGTTGTTGGTGTCCAAGGGTGTTCAAGGGTTGCCGCCTCGACAGGCACGACAACCTTGCGGCTAGGCCTGTCACAATAACAAATTTTGCTGGTTGATTAATTGTCTCCAAAAGTATTGCGATAAACGATAATATTGTTTGAAATTTGACAATAATTAGTAATAAATTTGTGGGCAGCACGGTGGTGCAACTTGTAGAGCTGCTGCCTCAGCGAGCAGGTCCCTGGTTCAAATCCCGGTCCAGTGGCCTTTCTGGGTGGAGTTTGCATGTTCTCTTCGTGCATGCGTGATTTTCATTAATGAAAAGTGCATTATAAATTAAATTCATTATTATTATTATTATGCGTGGGTTTCCTTCGGGTACTCCAGGTTCCTCCCACAGACCAAAAACATGCATGTTAGACTGACTGGTGACTCGAATTGTCCCTAAGGGTGAGTGAGAGAGTGAATGGTTGTTTGTCTCATTTGTCTCTGTGTCCCTGTGATGGACTTGCAACCTGTCCAGGGTGTACCCTGTCCCCCGCACAGTGACTGCTGGACATGAGCCTGATGGTGTTATCTAGGGATGCACCGATAAATCGGCCGATCGATCGGCTCCGATTTCCTTAATTTGGGGAGATCGGTGATCGGCCGATCTTTAAATGAGAAGCCGATTTTATCTACCGATTTTATCTGCCTCAGCAAAGGTTGGAAAATCCTGAAAATTTAGGGTGCATTTTGACCTTTTAACACCTGAAAATCGGTATCGGCCAAAATCGGAATCGGCAGGTCAGACTTTCTAAAAATCGGTAATCGGTGATCGGCCAGAAAATTGAAATCGGTGCACCCCTAGTGTTATCGAGAACACCTAGAAGGAGAAATATGTTTTGGAGAAAGAACCAAGTAACACGAGTTTTCTGTAAAGTAAAATTGGTGAAAATCATTGATGGAGAAGGAATAGTGGATAGTCCTGCAAATGAAGGACAAAATGTCTCAGTAACAAAAGAAACTGTGTAGATGGCCTGACTGAACATTGTTGGATTTACACCTGGATGACTGAGCATGAACTTTGGAGTTCTGATGCTATTTCAAGCAACGCTGTCCTTTTGTTTTTTGTGTCCACAGTCATCCTGGAGCATGAGGTTGTGATGATTGTGATTCAACCAAATTATAAAAAACATTTGTGTGTAAATGTACTAGTTTTGTTATTAGCACAGAGGTACTGTATAGCAAGTCGCAGGTTTGAATCCCCTGACCATTACCGGGTATATCAGAATTTGGGTGGGAAAGATAAAGCACCCACATCTTTCTCTGCCCTCATTTGCAACACTCTGGGCCCTCAAGCAAGGCCTTTAAAGGACAACCCTCCTGCCCTCAATCTGCTCCCGCAGATGCCCTAGATGGAAGCCCTCTGCTCCACACAGAGGGCTGTTGTGGCTCGGTGGCCTGTGGTTGCATCAGGAAGGGCATATATCAAAGCTAGTTCAATCAATGTGGCTACCCCTAAAAAAAATTTTTTTTAAAGGAGCATCCAAAACGGTGAAACGAAAAAAAGAAATCCTAACCCCCACACACACACACACACACACAACCTCCCACCCACCCTTGTCCGACACCCCCATTAGTACCATTGTACCATTGAGTACCATCGTCAGAAACTTCAAGAAAAACAGCAACAAAAGAAAACTGACAGTCTTCTTTTCTCCTCAGTGACAGTTCTTCCTCCTCTTCTTCATCATCGTCTTCTCCATCTGCTCTGGTTTTGGATGATGATGACGAAGGTTTCAGCCAACCAGCCCCAATCAGAACTAAAGATGAAGTCTTACTAGAGGTTGGTATTGGTTTTTTCCCATATACCGTATTTTCTGTCGTACACGTCGCACCGTCCTAGAAGTCATATAAGTCCATATATGTCTAATAGAGGAAAAAATCCATAAATACGTCGCTTTGCCGTAAAGTCGCATCTATTATGCGTCATCGCTGACACGTCGCATTTGTTACCGGTACGCGTCAGCCATGACAATGTGGAAATGTGGGCCAGTATGCCAAAAGTCGATGGGCTGCCAAATGGCAGCCGCAGGAGCGTGCACGGGACGACTTTAACAAGAATTTAACAAGATTAATACTGTACTTAAAAATAATTACCGGTATTTGTTTGCTCGACATTATATCAAATGTGTGTCTGTCTATCTTTTCCTTAATAAAGGCACTTTGACATCAAATCAGCTGCATATTCAAAAGTCGATACACGGAAGTAAGATCGTGTACGGGGGGATTCGCTGTGCACTTCTTCAAAATTTCACAAGATAACCACCTAAAAACAATTATTTGTTTACTCGACTTTATAGTAAATGTGTGTCTCAGTTGATCTTTTACTTAATAAATACACTTCAGCGGTCAAATCAGCTGCATTTTGCCGGGACGGTGCAGCGAAATGAAGCTGATTTGATGGTTGCTCCAGGCGAGCTGGACGAAGGTGGAAGGCTATGGCAGGCTGATTGTGTCATTAATAGCCTACTTTACCTATCACATTTTTCATCGGCATGCCATACTGCTCGAGTGCCATCTAGTGGCTGAAAATGGTAGTGTTCAATATTTTCAGTCAGAATGAATGAAAACAGTCACTTCTCAGTCAAAAGTTCATTTATAAATATGGGGAAAATCTATAAATACTGTACGTCGCTTTGGCATATAATAATAATAATAATAATAATACTTTATTTATAGAGCCCTTTAAAACAACCACAGCTGCAACAAAGTGCTGTACATAAAATCAAGAACATTTAAACACATAAAAATAAAACAGTTGTTAAAACATTAAGATCAATAAAAACAATAAAAACAGTGCAGAACAAAATCAGTCTGTGCTAAAAGCCAGTGAGTAAAGTCACAGGACAGGCAAATTATGCAACAAACCGCGACTTATAGTGCAAAAATACAGTATAGACTAGTTTGTGTTGAGGCCCACAGCAATGACCTTGCTGTGTTTGACGGTCTTCAGCTGTCTTTCAGTGACTCTTGTGGGTTTTTATTTTTTAAAGGTGGGGTATGTAACATTGTAATGTAGTCTGTAACTTTTCAAACAATATATTTTTAACATATTTCTTCACTCTGTCACGATCTACTGACAGACTGATGTTAGACAAAGTAATCTCTGAAAAAAACTATAGTCCCCTTGCTTCTCTATCAGCATTTATAAAAACACTGAAAACACAGAGTGACCCGGACAATGACCAGCCAATAAAAACAGAGTTGTTTGTCACGCCCCAACCCACGCCCCCGCCTGTCACAGCCTCAGCGCCGCGGCTCGTTCTCATTCAAAGGATTGCAAAGCGATGCAGGACTGTTTTTTATGTGACACAAATGTATTAAATATCCCTTCTTCATCCCAGAGCTGGACTTTTATTTAGTTTTTTTGCCAAAAGTCAAGTGATCGCTTCATCCTCCACTCACAGGAATGAGGAAATGGATTTGTCACGACTCACGAGCGAATTAAATCATGTCCAAATTGGCTGGTGATGCTCTGCTGATTACAGGGTCTTTTTGTGTTGTTGGACGAGTGATTCATGGTTTTATTATATTTTTTAAACAGTTATATTATCATATAAACACAGAACTTCGCAGCGCAGAGACAGGACATGTAGTGGGGGCGGAGCATTCCAGACATTCCAAACCTGCGCTGACAGACATGAGGAAATCACGAGCGAATTGAATCATGTCCAACGTTGCTTCGTGAACCTCTGCTGATTTCTGCTGGTTTTTGTGTTGTTGGACAAGTGCTCCATGGTTTTATAATATTTTTAAAAGGTTTTATTAACATATAATCACAGAACTTTGCAGCGCAGACAGGACATGTAGTGTGGGCAGAGCATTCCAGACATTCCAAACCTGCGCTGACAGTCATCAGAGCCATATAAAGTGAGAGTTGCGACACTCCCATAGAGTTCCATTGTAAGAATGGAATGCGGAAGTCACGTGGGTCATGGAGGGGGCGATTTGTTCCATGGCTCTGGGTAACAGTCTGAAGCTGCCTGCAGTAGCGCTTCGTCGCCGCCAGAGGGCGCAGCTCCACAAGGTTTCCATAGCCGTTGTTTGGAACAATTGACCGCCTGTCGGCGACATCAAAGAGTGTCAGAACTCTCTATATATATGGCTCTGACAGACATGAGGAAATCACGAGCGCATGTCCAACGTTGTTTCATGAAGCTCTGATGATTTCTGCTGGGTTTTGTGTTGTTGGATAAGTGCTCTATGGTTTTATTATATTTTTAAAAGGTTTTTTTAACATATAATCACAGAATATTGAAGCGCTCCGAGCAGACACACAGCAGGGGGCGGAGCAGAACTCAAGTTCAGCAGAAGCACGGACTGTGGCTCCTCCTCTGAGCCATATATAGCTCTGAGGGGGAGGTAGCAGAATGCTTTTCTGCGCTGAAAATATTTCTAAGTCCCAGAGTGGTCTAGAAATCGCATACCCCAGCTTTAACAAAAAGGTACAAACAGATTTATTCCTGTTCACACAGATGTGTATGTGTTTGTGGACAGGAGCTTCCAGCTGCAGAGGAAGTGTCTGTGACTTTACCAGAGGAAGCTGAGCTGCTGCCGGTGGGAACAGTCTCTAGTATTCTACAGCAGCTTGGTAAACATCGCAACGCTTCACATCCGTTCACTCGAAAACGTCATTTTGTCTCCAGAGAGCTTTTCATGAGCTCTGTCATTAACCTGCGTGTCCCTCTGCTCAGTTATTGTCCAGTCTCTCAAGGACACCCCTCCTCTGAATGACGACAGCGTCCTCTTCACAGCTGACAGGGTGTCTGTGGGAAAGGTGAGCATCACCAGACTTTACACACGAGCAGCAGATTCCTGCGTGTTAATGACGTGTGCTTCTTGTGTTTTAGGTGTTCGAGGTGTTCGGGCCCGTGTCCAGTCCGCTGTACATTTTGCGTTTTAACTCTGAAGACCAGATTAAAAGCAAGGGCCTGACAGAAGGACTGCTGCTTTATTGTGCACCTTCCTTCAAAGAATACACAGAATACATTCTGCCACAGCAACTGACACTGTAAGAACACACACACACACATTCTGTGTGCCACAGACCACACTAGTAATGACTGTTGGATAAGATGAGCTGAAACTATTTAAAATATCGTGCTTTCATAGGGTAAGAGGATGTGATGCGTCCTGGAAGAACGATGAGGAACCGCCAGAAGAGGTAATCACTGTAAACACTGTTGATGGGTCACAGGTTTAAAAAGTTTAACGTTTAATGTGATTTTTCAGGAAAGTTGGTGCCTAAACTGTAAAGTTTCTCAAACCGTAACAGAATTTGTTTTATCGAACATCAATATTCAGATCTCCCAACCCGACACACACGCATGCACACAGTGGTGAGATGTGCTGTAGGAGTGACCGATACCGTAGCTTCAATATGGAGGGGAGTGCATCAAGGATCGGCTCTGAGCCCCTTCTTGTTTGAGCTGGAAACTAGCTGGAAGTTTAACTGTCCAGATGACCTGATTGAGAATTATCAGATCTGATACCTGGATTATTGAGCATGAACTTTCTTAGCTGGAAGTTTGTTGCATTGTTCCAGACTTCTCTGCTCTGCTGCTTTTAACAGCTTTTCATCTTCCTTTAGTTCGGAGTGATGTCTCGCCAAACAGGCATTTGTCGTATTTCCAAAATATCAGGATTTCATTTTACATTCTTGCCAACAACCATGCTCATGTTAAGCTCTCTGTTCCCTGGGACATTGTAGAATCTGAAACATGCCCAGGAAGCAATAAGGGATTGGGTGTCTTGCTCAAGGACACGCGACATGTGGGCATGGTGGGGAGTCAAACCGCCACTTTCTGGTCCCAAGTCGGCTGCCCTGCCTCTTACATCATGTCAGCCCCACATGCTGCATTGTAGCCAGTATTTGAGCTGTACATTTTTGTATCCTTTTGTATATTCCAAGTCCATTTTGTCCCGGGAGACGTCATTTTCCTTTAAGTTGACATGAACAAAAACAGTGGAGGTGGCCATTACACACGAGGGCTGCCGTGTTGTTTGACTGACACCCAGTGTAGTTTCCACTGATTGAAGCCACTAGCTTGACACTCTGAGGTGTCTTCTCTTCCTTAACACCATGCATAAAAATTCCACAGAGTCCTTAGTGAAGTCGAATACTTTACTTCTGTTTTGCAAAAATCAAAAACTTGTACAAAACAAAAGGAACTAGAGAGACATAGAGGGAGAGGTAAAAAAAAAAAACTGTGTGGCTCCACTCTGCACCACCTGACTACTGACAGCCTGACTAATTGTTTGGCTATAAACCACCCCCACCCCATACAGGTAATCATCAAACCAAATTTTACAGTGCTACTGGAAAATAATAACAACTCAATCTCTAATAAATCTTACATTTTAATCATTTTATCTTTACAAAAATAAACTAAATATCACACTTATATCTTTATTGTTTTAAATGAATCTCAGTGTATCACCTATGAACTCAAAACTATATAGTTACATTTGTTAACTATTATAAACTGCATTTAGGCTCCAACACCCAGGACACTGGGGATCCCCTACAGTTCTTGTGCTGTCATCCCTGATCAACGCTGTTATCTCACATTTTTTGTCAACTAACCTTTCAAAAGCTTCCAAAGCCATGACATCATCATCTGAGCTTTCCCAGATTGTTTAAAGGTTCAGTATGTAACATTTTTTATAAACATATTTCTTCACTCTGCCCTTATCTCCTGATACATTGATCTTTGACATGTAATCTCTCAAAAAAACTATAGTCCTCTGGCGTCTCCCGGTGGTAATAAAAGCATTTATAAAAAGCCAAGAGCGCCCCGCGGTTAACCAGCCAATAAAAACAGAGTTTACTACCAGCCAATAAAAACAGAGCTTCTTACTTTTCACCCCTAACCCACGCCCCCCCTCCCCAACCCACGCTCCCACCTGTCAGCCCGCAGCGGCCGCGCAGGTTCTTGTTGAAATAATTTCAAAGCGATGCAAAACTGTTTTGTATGTGACACAAATGTATTAAACATGTAGTGGAGGCGGAGCATTCCAGGCTGCAGCGCGAGTGAAGTGGAGCTGAGTCATATATGGCTCTGAGTGAGGAGGGACCAGAAACGTGTCTCTGTTCAAAATGTTTCCAAGTGCCAGCGTGTTAAAAAGCTGCATACTGAGCCTTTAAGGGCTGAGTAATTTTTAATGTACGTAAACTTGTAATTTTGAAAGAAAGTAATACAAAAATATTAAAATATATTCTCCCTTTCAAAATGTGGGCATTTGAACAAATCGTAATAATTTTGGGAATCCTTGAGAGTTCGTACTGTAAACATTACTGTATTGTTTTCAAGTGTAATAACTAAATGTGGAAAGTTTCAAAATAGTTCAGAGAAGCAGAAGCTACTGGGCGTTCCATGATGTTCTGTCACAAAGTGTCACGTGTTTTGGGCGTTCCATGATGTTCTGTCACAAAGTGTCACGTGTTTCTCTCATTTCTAGGCCTTAGATTATAGTGATGATGAGAAAGAGCAGGAAGCAAAAAGAAAAATCAAGAACAAGAAAAAGACAGAACGTGGCAACACAGGTAACAAAACGCTCGAGGTTTGTGTACAAAGGGTGTGTATGCACAGAAATTATCTCTTTTCCTTTCAAAATTCCCGATGCATCATTTATAAACTGACCGTAGAAACGTACACGGCCCCACACCAACCTAATGATTGGAGAAAACACGTTTTTTTTTTCTACTGGTGACATTTATAAGGCATGTTGGGAAACGTTGTTACGTATTGTAACCCCAGATTCTATTTCGTGTAAGCTACGCCCTTTAAAAGCTATCGCTATTTGGGTTCAGTGTTTTGGCACGCTGCTCGCGGGTAACCCAAATAGCAACAGCTTATGAAGGGTGTAGCTTACATGAAATAGAACGTTGGTTACGTATTGTAACCCCAGATTCTATGAGTGTAAGCGTAGCCCTTTAAAAGCTGTCGCTATTTGGGTTACCCGCGCGCAGCGTGCCAAAACACTGAACCCAAATAGCGACAGCTTTTAAAGGGCGTAGCTTACACGAAATAGAACTTATTGATGTGGAAACTAATATAGTGAAGAATACAAAGAGAATTCCCAATAACAACGTCAGTGTTTTCAGTGTCTGAAGATTTGTTTGAATGTGGCTAGATCACCATTGCAAGCGTTACAAATTATCGGTATTAGGCCTGTCACGATAACAAATTTTACTCTGTGATTATTTGTCTCAGAAATTATTGCGATAAACAATACTATTGTTTTTTTATTTAAGAAGAAATGTTGGTTACGGTAATTTTATGTAGTACCTTTTTTGACCACCGGATGGCAGTATAAGACTATTTAGTGAGGGAGCGAGCAGTGTGTCTCTTAAAGAAAAATGGGAGGGAGGCTCCTTGACGTGACATGGGCTGTCTCTCTTCGGTTCTCAAAATGGCGGACGCTTGGTGTGATTTGAGCACTTTAGCATTTTTCCACACAAAGCTTTTAATGAAAATTCAGTAAATAATTTCTCAGCTTCTTTTTGCAGAGAAAAACAACTTTTTACACCAAGGCACGGGTTTCAACCATGAATTTTGGAGCTTTGACAAGACGGAGGACGTAGGCCTGTTAGCTTAGCTCTGTTAGCTTAGCTCGTAGCTTAACTTCTCAACTTAGCTGATTTTAACGATCCAAACATTTGATTTTGGACGGTTAAAACAAATTTTAAAGAGAAAGGGAGGGGTCAGTGAGTTGAGCCTTTTGTCATCCAGTGTCTTCAGTAGAAGGAGACAAAGAAACAATAAAGTCGATAAATGAAAATGAGGTCGATTATTTTCTTTTATCATGTGATTACCGTAATTGTTTTATTATTTATCTTGACAGGCCTACTAATTATTATTTTGATTTGTTCTTAATATCAGAATTTTTACCATAACAGGCGGCACCAAATCCACCCCAGCAACATTATGGTAGTCTGTTCTTCAGTTTATGTGTTCATTATGTGTGGATCCATTCAGTAGCATGCAGTAACCATGAGTGAGAAAGGCAGTTGTCATGAAGTCTTGTGGTGTTCACTCTGTGTGCGTCATGAAGACCCACCCCCAACAGAGACGGGTATTGGGCAGTTATGTGAGCTCCAGGTGTGACAACGTTAAATGTTTTTGGTGGCAGGAAGCTCGTTGGCCCGTCCAGAAAAAACACAATCCATAAATTGGCCATGGCGTTCAAAGTGTTTGTGTGTGCGGGGGAGTGGCAGCTTATAGACTGGAAATTACGGTATCTGCTGAATGTTTATTGTGGACATGTGGAACTGGACTGTAAATCTTCCTTGTGTTCGTTTTCCAGGTAGACCTGTCAGTGTTGGTCAGAAAGCTTCGAAGCAGCAGAGGAACAAAGTGCGGGATTTCACACCGAGACCTGCAGGGCCTCGAGTCCAGCGCCAAGACCCAAGAAACATGCAGTTTCCATACACGCACTCATACCCCACACCTGAACACACCAATGCTTTTCCCATGTACCTCCCCCCTCCCTGCTCATATCCTCCCAGGGCTCCCTCTTGCCCCCCACCTAGCTTCCCTCTCTACCCTCCTCCTCCTTTTCCTCCATCTTTCTTTAACCCTGCGTTCTCCTGGCCTCGCAATTCTGTCCCTATCTCTGACTTCACTTTTCCTCCTCCCCCCCCTCCTCCTCCTCCACCTCCTTCGTCATCGCCCCATTGACCCGCCCCACACGGTGACAGGATCGGGCTGTTCCACGTTCCTGGTGTACAACCACAAAGTTTCTAAAAGCTTTTACTGATGGCAGCTCTGTAGCTTCTTATCATCGTCACATTTATTTCATCTTAAACGTTTTATGCTCAAAAGTTCTTTATTTGTCTCTTTTGGGAGAAATGTTGCTTATTTTAAAATGCTATATAACATTCAAAAGATCAAACCCACAGAGAACAATAAAACTTACAAAATTATAATTAAAAACAATAAAAATCAATGTTTTTTTTGTGTGCAGAATTAACAATGCACAAATGACTCAATACAAACATTTAAATACAAACATTTAATTTGTTCATTGATAACCTTACAGGTAGTCCCCGACTTACAAGCGAGTTCCGTACCTACGGGCCGCTCGTATATCAAAAATTCGTAAGTAGGATCACAAAAAAACGTTTTTGTTTTTTTTTAAATAAATGAATACATGTACAGTACTGTACAGTCACCAAGCACTTAGCCTATCCTAACACAGTTTTTAAAGATGAAGGAGTGAGTTGAATTGTCTCCCTTTCACATAAAGGGAGCTAGCTCCCTTTATGTGAATGGAGCCTGCAGGGAGGAGGGAGACAATTCAACTCACTCCTTAACTATGTTAGGATAGGCTAAGTGCTTGGTAACAGTACAGTACATGTACCGGTAGTCATCTATAAAAAAAAAAATATATATATATATATATTTTTTTTTTATGAGATGCATATTCGTAAGTCCGGAACCTCGTAAGTAAGAGCGCTCTTAAGTCGGGGACTACCTGTATTAGTTTGTACCTGTCGTTTACATGGGGGGTTACACCTGAGTTAAGCAGTGTGTGTAAGACACGAGCGCTGTCGTTAAAATGTTCACTGTAGAAATCACTGCTCTAACTGCGTCGTTGCAATCCTCGTCACCTCCAAAGTAAGGGGGGGTGTAAAAAGTTTTGATTTTAGTTTCGTACCTACGTTAAAGAAGGTAACAGACGTGTGGAACTGGACTCTGTACGGAGCGCAGGAGAACAATGAGCCACGTGTTTTTCTGTTGGATCAGCTGATCAAAGCATGATAAGAATGTGAGGACTGACGTGTTTGTAGCCTCATGCGCTGTTTGCAGTTTGTTGAGGGTCTCGAGAAAATTGTTCTTTTTTCAATGTTAACCAGATGTTTCAGAAGAGTTAATTTGGTGAGAGTTGTTTTATTATAAACTTTGAACTTATTTCTGCAAACGCATCTCAGATCAGAGCGTGATGGTGAGAATCATCGTCTCATTTACACGTAATCTGTGTTTTTGTTGTAAACAGATGTTTTTGAAACATTTCAAATAAAATGGGCGTGTCCTTTGAGCTGTTTGGACTTAAATTCATGTGGGATGTCTTCTAAGATGCATATTTTCTTCTCAGTAACAACTCTATTTTAAAGAAGTTGGAATAATGTGTAAATAAAATTTAAAAAAGTGCAAATTTCTTAACCAGAATTTCATTCACAGTGAAACTTGGTAAACATCAAACGTCCATCGTCTTCCTCTTGATCTGAAGTCTCTTCTTGGGGGCAGCATCTTGAACAGGGAAGTCCAGATGTGTCTTTCTACAGCCAGCTCCTCTGGGAGGACTCCGAGGTAGTCCAACTAAGAGACGTGTCTCCAGCGTGTCCTGGGTCTTCCCCGGGGTCTCCTCCCAGTCGGACATGCCTGAACCACCTCAACTGGCTCCTCGTGGAGGAGCAGCAGTTCTTGAGTCTCTCATGATAACTTTTTTCACCCTGTCTCTGAGGGAGAGTCCAGCTGCAGAGGAAACTCATTTCAACCTCCTGGATCCACGATCTCATTCTTTCAGTCTCTACCAGAGTTCATGACCAGAGGTGAGGGGAGGAACGTAGACCGACTGGTAAACAGAGAACTTTGTCTTGCAGCTTAGCTCCCTCTTCACCACAATGGACCGGCACAGAGCGCAATACTGTAGATGCACCAATCTGTCAATCTCACACTCCGTTCTTCCCTCACTCATGAACCAAACCCTGAGATACTTGAACTCCTCTACTTGAGGCAGAACCTCGACCTGAAGAGACAGTCCACCATTTGACCTCTGACCTGGAGGTGCTGATTCTCATCACAGCTGCTTTTCACTCGGCTGTGAACGCTGCGGTAACCGCTCAGTGAGATCTGACGATCACAGCACGAGGACACCAACAGGACCACATCATCTGCAAAGAGCAGAGATGAATCCTGATGCCACTGAACTCCCCCACCCCCGGCTGCACCGAGAGATTCTACCCATTTCATGGACATATCAAACATTTAACTAAAAAGTAAGCTGCTTTTGGCTGCTCCCTTCTGTAGGGATCTCCACAGCGAGCAAACTTGCATGAAAGATTTGAGAATTTGTTTTTATGCCGGATGTCATTATGCAACCTGGGCTCAAACCCGCAACCTCAGGATTACAGCTGCACTGACCACGGAGCTACCGCAGCCATCAAACGTTTGGATATTGTAAAATCATCAGACTGCACTGCACACTGTAAAAAGATTAACTGTTCCATGCCCAACATTCATGTTTCTGGTCTTTTCTTTAAGAAACTGACGGAAACAGTTGGAGATTTTAGAGTGGAATGTTTTTTTTAGATTTGAGTTAAGTGGTTCTGGCTTGTCTTTGTTGCATTTTGTGCTAATTGGGATGAAATGCTCTGAAACATGTATGTTTCTGCATTGGTTGTGCCTTTGAATGTACATATGATGCATATGCCAGAAGCATGCACCCCCATACCATCAGAGAGGCAGACTTTTAGACAGTGCTCCAACAGGCGGGATGTACGCTCCTGTTTAGTACAGAAGACAAGGTGGTTTCCAAAAAGGATTTTACCGTAGGATTTGCAAACCGCAGAACACCTCAGCAAAGCTAAGTCAGGTCCTCGATGGTTTCTTTTTGTTGAAACGTTTCATCCTAAAGACTTCTTCAGTTGGAGGAGACACAACAAAGTGAGTGTGCTACGTATGGGACTGAGTTTGTTGTGGCTCCTTGGACTGATGAAGTCTTTTGGATGAAAAATGAAACGTTTCAACACAAACTGTCCAGAGGTCCTGATTTAACTTTCTTGGATTCTCTGGTTAAAAGTTTTCTAATAGTTGAGCAAAGATTTAATCTGTGGCTCCAGATGTCTCTTGTCTTTTAGGATGATCCTTATTAGTCAAAGCAGAAGAAGGTTTATCTAGACTCGTCTATCTGGACCTTGCACTTGATGTTCCCAAACAAATCGGTACCAATTTTAATTGAACAAACTTTATATGGTAAAAGAAATGCCATCTCATTAAGAAAAATGTTCTTATGAACAAGGTTGAAAAAGGGGAATTGAAGCCCTCGACTTCACATCTCATTCAATATTAAATGTATATATATATATATGTATATACAGTATATATATATATGTATATACAGTATATATATATATATATACAGTATATATATATATATATATATATATATAAAACCCCAACTCTATATGGAATGCCATTCCTATCTATAACTTTGACAAAGTGGGAGGATTATCTTTTCTTCTTAGATGCAACTATACCCAAAATACCCTTAAAGTTATAAACAGATGTTAAGTTGGTCACTTATGTACAAACACAATTTTTCTCCTCATAAACATATCTGGAAAAATGACGATATTAAATATAAAAAAATAAGACATTTTTATGGTTTGATAAAGGAATATTATTCATAAGCCAATTGTTAAATCCAAACGGTCACTTGTTATCTTATTCTGAAATTATGTCACTTTTTCAATTTCCTGTTACACCTAAAAAATATGCTGTTACGGCCCCCCCTTTGTTAGGAGAAGGGGAGTAACATGACAACCACAAAAATTCAAGAGTCCAAGTGAATGTTATAAAACAAGGGATTTATTTTACAGCCAACACAAAAATCCCTTGGAGTCTCATACAAACTGTGGGGGAGAAAGGGACAGTTAGGTGGTGCCAAATCAGAGAAAACAATAAAACAAAACAGGGCCTAACTATAGTCTAAGCTACATAAAATAAATAGAAAAGAAAAGCCTTGCTAACCTTATCTAACAAAAGTTTCATCAAAACTTACATGGGTGGCACCCACCTACTTACCTGGTGTATTTAACAGAAAATCACCTACGTGTTGGAAATGTACAGGGTACCCCAAACTTACCTAGTCCTCTAACTCCCACCACAAACCTTTACACAGAGCACCAACAATGAGACATGCATCAGCTAGGCCAGCCAGGTGGACAGACTGCCTGCTGTTCCTCAGGTGGAGACTTCTGGAGACTGCCTCTGTTCCTCAGGTGGACTGCTTATACAAGGCCTCCTTGGATGCTGATTGGCCCATGTGTGGAGAGGAGCTAATCAAAGGAGATTGATACCAGCTTGACACCAGCTTCCTTACTATCTGTGGAGACAAACACAAGGGCAGGAGAAAGAAAAACACAATACAGCCTGACAAAAACGTAACTCCTCCTTCCTTAAAAGTCCAAACTAAATCTTTGAAATGCTCAAAGTTAAACACAAGCCTAAAGTGCAGGTGACAAAGTTTATGGCAGATCTTTTAATGACTAAACAAACCATACACAAGGCCACTGGCCGTAACACCTCCCCCCTTAAAATCTAAACTCAAAAAGTTTAGGAACCAAGAAAACTCAGACGAGCAGCCGCAGAGGGGGACAACGAGCACCCGCAGAAGGGAGACGAGCAGCCACAGAGGGTTTGTCGAGTAGCCGCAGAAGGGAGACGAGTAGCCACAGAGGGGTTGTCGGGTAGCCACAGAGGGGTTGCCGAGTAGCCACAGAGGGGTTGCCGAGTAGCCACAGAGGGGTTGCCGAGTAGCCACAGAGGGGTTGCGAGTAGCCACAGAGGGGTTGACGAGTAGCCACAGAGGGGTTGACGAGTAGCCACAGAGGGGTTGATGAGTAGCCACAGAGGGGTTGACGAGTAGCCACAGAGGGATTGTCGAGTAGCCACAGAGGGAGACGAGCAGCCAGCCGCAGAGGCGAAGTCGAGCAGCCAGCAGCAGAGGGGAAGTCGAGCAGCCGCCCGCAGAGGCGAAGTCGAGCAGCCGCCCGCAGAGGCGAAGTCGAGCAGCTATTGCAGTTTAGACTATGAAGAATTCTGCTCTTTTTGTTTTAAAACCAAACAGTTGGCGATGAGGTGACCTGGTTTATGACAATAAAAGCACTCCCTTACCTCACGTAGAGAAAGTGGCAGTTGCTCAGCCTCTGACTGAGTAGGGTCAGGTCTTTGTTGATGGATGTTCAAAACTCTATCTGCACGAGGTACAGACACAAATACATTCTTATGGGTCAACATAAACTCATCAGCTACAACAGCTGCTTTACACAAAGAGGGCACTTTTTGCTCATTTAAGAAAATCACCATTCTCTCAGGCAACGTGTTCTTGAAGTCCTCCAACAGAATTAGTTGGCGAAGTGATTCAAAATTACCTTTAACCTCACTTGCAGCACACCATTTGTCAAAAAGTAGTCCCTTTTCACGTGCAAATTCCACATAGGTCTGGGCACTAGACTTTTTATGGTTCCTGAATTTTTGCCTGTAGGCTTCAGGTACAAGTTCATAAGCACGCAAGATTGACTTTTTCAGCATATCATATTTCATCCCATCCTCTGTTGATAGTGATGAAACAACCTCCTGTGCTTTACCTATGAGCTTGCACTGCAAGAGCACAGCCCACATCTCCTTTGGCCACTCTAGTGCTACAGCAATTCTCTCAAATGCATTGAAGTAAGAGTCCACTTCTGACTCCCTAAACACAGGCACTAAAGCAATATTCTTGCTTACATCAAACCTGTTTTCACCCGGCAGCCCTTGTGGAGAATCAGAGTATACAGATGAACGAGGGAGTGATTTGCCACGTGAAAGCTTCATGGCTTCTAACTCAAGCTGTTTCAGTTTAATCTCTTTTTCAGCTTCGATTTCTAACTTGCGCATTTCAAGTTTGAGATCAAACTCAGCTTTTCTTACCATCTCCCTCTCCTGTGCCTCCAACTGTAGGCGAGCCAGCCGAACCTTGAGTCTGACCTTATCACTGGAGCCACTGGTTTCCGGTGACACAGGATCGAACCGTGGTAAAGTGGCAGGGGGCACCTGTGGGTCTGCCAGCCCCTTTGGGGGAGTTGCCATCACAGCCGCTCCTCCGTCTGTCAAAGGCAGGAGTCCTAGACCAACAGAAGGATTATCACAAACATTTACATCCATTTGGCCTGAAACCACAAGGACCTTAATTTCAACCAGTCTTTGAACAACAATGTTTTTAATTTCAGCTTTTGAAAAATGTTTTTTCACTGAAATGTCAAAATGTTCAGCCAGACATAACAAGTCGTCCTTACGACAGAGTTCCAGCTTTTCATGACTAGGAGCCTGTACAAACTCTTCTAAGCTGAAGCTCATTTCTAAACAGACACAAGGATCTCAAATTATTGTGGATGTCTTTAGCTCAGGGAAAATATATCCCGGACGAGCCCCCACTTGTTACGGCCCCCCCTTTGTGAGGAGAAGGGGAGTAACATGACAACCACAAAAATTCAAGGAGTCCAAGTGAATGTTATAAAACAAGGGATTTATTTTACAGCCAACACAAAAATCCCTTGGAGTCTCATACAAACTGTGGGGGAGAAAGGGACAGTTAGGTGGTGCCAAATCAGAGAAAACAATAAAACAAAACAGGGCCTAACTATAGTCTAAGCTACATAAAATAAATAGAAAAGAAAAGCCTTGCTAACCTTATCTAACAAAAGTTTCATCAAAACTTACATGGGTGGCACCCACCTACTTACCTGGTGTATTTAACAGAAAATCACCTACGTGTTGGAAATGTACAGGGTACCCCAAACTTACCTAGTCCTCTAACTCCCACCACAAACCTTTACACAGAGCACCAACAATGAGACATGCATCAGCTAGGCCAGCCAGGTGGACAGACTGCCTGCTGTTCCTCAGGTGGAGACTTCTGGAGACTGCCTCTGTTCCTCAGGTGGACTGCTTATACAAGGCCTCCTTGGATGCTGATTGGCCCATGTGTGGAGAGGAGCTAATCAAAGGAGATTGATACCAGCTTGACACCAGCTTCCTTACTATCTGTGGAGACAAACACAAGGGCAGGAGAAAGAAAAACACAATACAGCCTGACAAAAACGTAACTCCTCCTTCCTTAAAAGTCCAAACTAAATCTTTGAAATGCTCAAAGTTAAACACAAGCCTAAAGTGCAGGTGACAAAGTTTATGGCAGATCTTTTAATGACTAAACAAACCATACACAAGGCCACTGGCCGTAACACCTCCCCCCTTAAAATCTAAACTCAAAAAGTTTAGGAACCAAGAAAACTCAGACGAGCAGCCGCAGAGGGGGACAACGAGCACCCGCAGAAGGGAGACGAGCAGCCACAGAGGGTTTGTCGAGTAGCCGCAGAAGGGAGACGAGTAGCCACAGAGGGGTTGTCGGGTAGCCACAGAGGGGTTGCCGAGTAGCCACAGAGGGGTTGCCGAGTAGCCACAGAGGGGTTGCCGAGTAGCCACAGAGGGGTTGACGAGTAGCCACAGAGGGGTTGACGAGTAGCCACAGAGGGGTTGATGAGTAGCCACAGAGGGGTTGACGAGTAGCCACAGAGGGATTGTCGAGTAGCCACAGAGGGAGACGAGCAGCCAGCCGCAGAGGCGAAGTCGAGCAGCCAGCAGCAGAGGGGAAGTCGAGCAGCCGCCCGCAGAGGCGAAGTCGAGCAGACGCAATCCCCAGTGGGGCTTTTATCATCTGGTCAAAATAATATGTTTTGATCCAGGTTCCATTTATATTGGATATGATTGTCCTTTGATAAGTAAGAAAACTAATAACAAATTAAGAAATTCTTTTAAGGGACGTTGTTTCATCAACTTGTACATTTTATTGGTATAAATTGGAAATGGACTTGGTTACTCCCAAAGAAATACTTAATAAATAATAAAGTAAGATAAATTTCATACAAAAATATTCACAATTGCTATCCACCCTTAGCAAAAAGAAGTATACTTAAGTTTAATTTATTTAGTATACTCGAGTACAAGTATAAGTATAAAAAGTAAACTTCTCAATGTGTACTTGTAGTATACTATTAGTATTTAAATTTAATACTTAGTTGTGCTAGATTGAGAAAAATCAAGTTTATTTTAGTATACTTAAAGTATACTAGTAGTACACTTGTTATTAGACTTCCAATGTACTCATTGTGTACTTATAGTTTATATTTTAGTATACTTATAGTATTCTAGTAGTACACTTTTATTAGACTTCCAATGTACTTCTAGTTTATATTTTAGTATACTTAAAGTATACTAGCAGTATACTTTTTATTAGACTTCCAATGTACTTGTTGTGTACTTCTAGTTTATATTTTAGTTTATTGAAGTATACTTAAAGTATACTAGTAGTACACTTTTAATTAGACTTCCAATGTACTTATAGTGTACTTCAAGTTCAAATTTTAGTTTATTGAAGTATACTTAAAAGTATACCACTAGTATACTTTTCTTTATACTCCAAATGCACTTGTTATTTACTTCTAGTTTACAGTTTAGTTTATCATTTAAGTTAACATTTTTGAATTTCTAAAACTAATACCATGTTGTCATTGTATTTGTTAGGTTACACTTGTAAGTTTGCTTAGTAATACGTGCACAATACTATTTACCGTATATGCTAAAAATTATTTTCTAAAGTATTCTGAAAGATGTGTTTACAAAGTCATAAAACAAGGTCTTGAGAACTTCAATATTTTTATATAAAATTAAGGTGCAGCTCAAAAGCA